>CM077797.1:26283092-26499353 GCA_039737535.1 Lagodon rhomboides
AGAAATTCAACAATGAAATTCCACATTTGTACCTCCAAGTGGCATATTTTCACGTATTTGAGCTACTGTAAAAACACTTTGCTCAATAATTCCTGGCTATGGGTGGTATATCTGACTTCTACTCATCTAAGACTACAAGTATACTTAATATCAAGCATTTTTACTGCACCAATGTGGAGAAATTCAACAATGAAATTCCACATTTGTACCTCCAAGTGGCATATTTTCTTATGTTTAAGCTACTGTAAAATCACTTTGCTCAATAATTCCTGGCTATGGGTGGTATATTTGACTTCTGCACATCTAAGACTACAAGTATACTGGATACTGAGCATTGTTACTGCACCAATGTGGAGAAATTCAACAATAAAATTCCACATTTGTACCTCCAAGTGGCATATTTTCTTATGTTTAAGCTACTGTAAAAACACTTTGCTCAATAATTCCTGGCTATGGGTGGTATCTTTGACTTCTACACATCTAAGACTACAAGTATACTTAATATCAAGCATTTTTACTGCACCAATGTGGAGAAATTCAACAATAAAATTCCACATTTGTACCTCCAAGTGGCATATTTTCTTATGTTTAAGCTACTGTAAAAACACTTTGCTCAATAATTCCTGGCTATGGGTGGTATATTTGACATCAACACATCTAAGACTACAAGTATACTTAATAGCAAGCATTGTTACTGCACCAATGTGGAGAAATTCAACAATAAAATTCCACATTTGTACCTCCAAGTGGCATATTTTCTTATGTTTAAGCTACTGTAAAAACACTTTGCTCAATAATTCCTGGCTATGGGTGGTATCTTTGACTTCTACACATCTAAGACTACAAGTATACTTAATATCAAGCATCTTTACTGCACCAATGTGGAGAAATTCAACAATAAAAGTTCTACATTTGATTCTCCAAGTGGCATATTTTCTTATGTTTAAGCTACTGTAAAAATACTTTGCTCAATAATTCCTGGCTATGGGTGGTATCTTTGACTTCTACACATCTAAGACTACAAGTATACTGGATACTGAGCATTGTTACTGCACCAATGTGGAGAAATTCAACAATAAAATTCCACATTTGTACCTCCAAGTGGCATATTTTCTTATGTTTAAGCTACTGTAAAAACACTTTGCTCAATAATTCCTGGCTATGGGTGGTATCTTTGACTTCTACACATCTAAGACTACAAGTATACTTAATATCAAGCATTGTTACTGCACCAATGTGGAGAAATTCAACAATAAAATTCCACATTTGTACCTCCAAGTGGCATATTTTCTTATGTTTAAGCTACTGTAAAAACACTTTGCTCAATAATTCCTGGCTATGGGTGGTATATTTGACTTCTACACATCTAAGACTACAAGTATACTTAATATCAAGCATTTTTACTGCACCAATGTGGAGAAATTCAACAATGAAATTCCACATTTGTACCTCCAAGTGGCATATTTTCTTATGTTTAAGCTACTGTAAAAACACTTTGCTCAATAATTCCTGGCTATGGGTGGTATATTTGACTTCTACACATCTAAGACTACAAGTATACTGGATATCAAGCATTGTTACTGCACCAATGTGGAGAAATTCAACAATGAAATTCCACATTTGTACCTCCAAGTGGCATATTTTCTTATGTTTAAGCTACTGTAAAAACACTTTGCTCAATAATTCCTGGCTATGAATGGTATATTTGACTTCTGCACATCTAAGACTACAACTATACTTGATATTGAGCATTCTTTACTGCACCAATGTGGAGAAATTCAACAATAAAATTCCACATTTGTACCTCCAAGTGGCATATTTTCTATGTATTTGAGCTACTGTAAAAACACTTTGCTCAATAATTCCTGGCTATGGGTGGTATATTTGACTTCTACACATCTAAGACTACAAGTATACTTAATATCAAGCATTTTTACTGCACCAATGTGGAGAAATTCAACAATAAAATTCCACATTTGTACCTCCAAGTGGCATATTTTCACGTATTTGAGCTACTGTAAAAACACTTTGCTCAATAATTCCTGGCTATGAATGGTATATTTGACTTCTGCACATCTAAGACTACAACTATACTTAATATCAAGCATTTTTACTGCACCGATGTGGAGAAATTCAACAATGAAATTCCACATTTGTACCTCCAAGTGGCATATTTTCTTATGTTTAAGCTACTGTAAAATCACTTTGCTCAATAATTCCTGGCTATGGGTGGTATATTTGACTTCTGCACATCTAAGACTACAACTATACTGGATATCAAGCATTTTTACTGCACCAATGTGGAGATATTCAACACTAAAATTCCACATTTGTACCTCCAAGTGGCATATTTTCACGTATTTGAGCTACTGTAAAAACACTTTGCTCAATAATTCCTGGCTATGGGTGGTATATCTGACTTCTACTCATCTAAGACTACAAGTATACTTAATATCAAGCATTTTTACTGCACCAATGTGGAGAAATTCAACAATAAAATTCCACATTTGTACCTCCAAGTGGCATATTTTCACGTATTTGAGCTACTGTAAAAACACTTTGCTCAATAATTCCTGGCTATGGGTGGTATATCTGACTTCTACTCATCTAAGACTACAAGTATACTTAATATCAAGCATTTTTACTGCACCAATGTGGAGAAATTCAACACTAAAATTCCACATTTGTACCTCCAAGTGGCATATTTTCTTATGTTTAAGCTACTGTAAAAACACTTTGCTCAATAATTCCTGGCTACAGATGGTATAGTTGACTTCTACACATCTAAGACTACAAGTATACTTAATATCAAGCATTTTTACTGCACCAATGTGGAGAAATTCAACAATAAAATTCCACATTTGTACCTCCAAGTGGCATATTTTCTTATGTTTAAGCTACTGTAAAAACACTTTGCTCAATAATTCCTGGCTATGAATGGTATATTTGACTTTTGCACATCTAAGACTACAACTATACTGGATATCAAGCATTTTTACTGCACCAATGTGGAGATATTCAACACTAAAATTCCACATTTGTACCTCCAAGTGGCATATTTTCACGTATTTGAGCTACTGTAAAAACACTTTGCTCAATAATTCCTGGCTATGGGTGGTATATCTGACTTCTACTCATCTAAGACTACAAGTATACTTAATATCAAGCATTTTTACTGCACCAATGTGGAGAAATTCAACAATAAAATTCCACATTTGTACCTCCAAGTGGCATATTTTCACGTATTTGAGCTACTGTAAAAACACTTTGCTCAATAATTCCTGGCTACAGATGGTATAGTTGACTTCTACACATCTAAGACTACAAGTATACTTAATATCAAGCATTTTTACTGCACCAATGTGGAGAAATTCAACAATAAAATTCCACATTTGTACCTCCAAGTGGCATATTTTCTTATGTTTAAGCTACTGTAAAAACACATTGCTCAATAATTCCTGGCTATGAATGGTATATTTGACTTCTGCACATCTAAGACTACAACTATGCCGGATATTGAGCATTTTTACTGCACCAACGTGGAGAAATTCAACAATAAAAGTTCTATATTTGATTCTCCAAGTGGCATATTTTCTTAATTGCATGTTGTGTGAACAGTAAACAAATTAGGATTGTGTGGGATTTTGTGTTTAGTCTTTGATGACTTTATCGTCAATTTTTTGTGTTATTAAACATTTGTGTGAAATTTTGTCATCATTACTGCATCATTCTTGAAGTATAATGAAAATGCTTCACCCATAGCCGGGAATTATTGAACAAAGTGTTTTTACAGTAGCTCAAATGTATGAAAATATGAAATCAGCAGGTACAAATATGGGACTTTTATACTTGAATTTCTCCACATTGGTGCAGTAAAAATCCATATTCAGGAATTATTGAGCAAAGTGTTTTTACAGTAGCTTAAACATAAGAAAATATGCCACTTGGAGGTACAAATGTGGAATTTTATTGTTGAATTCCTCCACATTGGTGCAGTAAACATGCTTGATATCAAGTATAGTTGTAGTCTTAGATGTGCAGAAGTCAAATATACCATTCATAGCCAGGAATTATGGAGCAAAGTGTTTTTACAGTAGCTCAAATACGTGAAAATATGCCACTTGGAGGTATAAATATGGGACTTTTATGCTTGAATTTCTCCACATTGGTGCAGTAAAAATGCTCAATATCAAGTATAGTTGTAGTCTGAGATGTGCAGAAGTCAAATATACCATTCATAGCCAGGAATTATTGAGCAAAGTGTTTTTACAGTAGGTCAAACATAAGAAAATATGCCACTTGGAGGTACAAATGTGGAATTTTATTGTTGAATTCCTCCACATTGGTGCAATAAAAATGCTTGATATCAAGTATAGTTGTAGTCTTAGGTGTGTAGAAGTCAAATATAACATTCATAGCCAGGAATTATAGAGCAATGTGTTTTTACAGCACATGAAATATAAGAAACCATGCAATCTGCAGGTGTATTTTGGCATTTCTCCACATTGGTGCACTAAAAAAACACATTAAGTGTTTATTATTCATCATATTTGAAATGTAGGCTCGATATATATAGCTAAGCTAGCGGTCAGCTAACTTGACCTCTCGAGGGGGAGTCTGACTCGGTGTCACGGTGTGTTAGACCATGGATTAAACTTACACCGAATATCCCTTTAATTGTTTACCCCTCAAATATGATTCAGTTTTTCAAAACAGACTTAAGGAAAAGTACATTTTTCTTTTTCAGAGCCTGTTAAGTTTTTACCAAATGAATGAAATGTACCATGAATTGTTTTCCAAAGCCATTTTAAATGTTCTGTCACGCGCCTGCTGGATATCTCATTCAGAGACTAAATGCCTCATCTGTGCAGGCTGTGTAGTACAGCTGCGTCGAGGCATCAATACAGAGCAGAATATTAAGAGTCGGCGCCTTCGCTCCCCATCGATCTCCTCCTCAGCTGAACTTAACGCGTCAACCTGCATCCGCCTCGGGTGCAATAACACACCCTCGATCTCATGGGTGACAGACGGAGGAGATTGAGAAGTAGGAGGGAAAACTCGACATTGACCACAACAGCACATCAGAGGAGATGTCTGAGGCATCAAAAATATTGATTACCCAGCATCCTCTTCACCTCTGCGGTTGTAGTTTAGATGAATTGGGGGGAGGATGGGTGGAGGAGGGGGTTCGTCCCTGATGGCTACGTCTCGGAAAACAAAATCCATTCCGTCTCCCTTTGATGTTGAAGATGGAGGGATGGCGGGGTGGAAAGAAGGAGAACGGGTGATCCGAGAGTGATGGTTCTTCTGTGTGAAGGAAGGCTGCATGAGAACGTCTCTTCTGTCTACAGACTGCTTCATTAAAGGTTGTTAGCTGACTGAACATATGCTGCTCTTGAATACACATGCACATAACATCCACCGTTAAACTTCATTTGAATCTGAAAGGCTGCTTTTCTGAAATCTCAGAGAAGCTCTGTTTCTGCTGTTTGATCAGAGTGGTGCTTCATCGACGGATGATATAAAGCTGGAGGATGTAGGAGAGACAGATTGAAATAAGAAATAGTGAAACTGGAAGAAGAACAGGTGGAGAAACTCTCATTTTTTTAGAGTGAAGCTCCAAAAATACTCGACCCTTCACGTCCAACAACTCAAAGGCTCATTTTTTCCTTTGTTTTGAAGTTTTCAGCTTCATGCATCCGGTTCATCACGAATGCTTTCCGTAACAAAACAGTTTCTCCTGTGGACATTATACAACTGTTTTTAACACCTCAAGTCACTCTTTGCATCCCAAAGCATTAAGTTCCAACTAATAATTATCCTTGATCAAGATTTCTGAGATCTAAAAGAATGAAAGATTGAGAAAATATTTCCTCAGCTGCTTTGTGTTCCCCCGTGCAGAAAATACCAGACATGACAAACATGAACTTTGACCTCTGACCTCTGCACCCCCCTCACCCTGCGCGACTCTGCACACACGTGCACGTGAGATGAATGAGGCTTTAAAAGGTTTTCTTTTATTTTCTTCTTATCTTAATCCAGATCTTAATGACTCTGGTAATCTCCTGATTTTTAATCTGCAGGTCAACAATAAGAGACCAAAAACCTGAACCAGTCTCACAGCCTGTCCATCAGCCTGCTAACTGTCTGCATGCTAAGCTAGTGCTACTATTGTGCTAATGTTTAGCCTGTGACATTGAATTAATAAAGTGATGCTTTTATATTAAGAATGGATCCTGTGATGTTTGTGAAAGAGAGGTCATCAAATCTTCTCATGACAAATTCATATTTTAACTGTTTTGTTTCAGCTTTAAAGTTATAAAATGTTGATTTCTACATTAAAATGTCAAAGAACGACTGCACCTTTGTCGCGTTTTTGTTGAGTCGTGTGCTCACATTATCCCAAAGCTTGTTTCCAAGAACGTTCAAACCCAGAGAAATCTTGAGTCTTTACCTCGACGTGAACATTTCTGCCCGAGTGGTGGACGTTAAACAGCGAACACACCAACTCCCATGATCCCACGCTACTTAAGTCTTCTGTTTTGATTAAGACGGCTCAGGATCACATACTTATTAACCGTTTGTTGCAGTGTTATGGCTGGTTTGGGTTCACTTTCGCTGCTCTCATCTGTGTAAACCGACTCATCACCAAACAGAAGATGGACAGAGTTAGCGACTAGCATGTGGAGCCTTTAGCATCCATTTATTGGCTATTTATTAGCTGCTAGATGTTTTCTTCAGGAGTAAGTGGACTCCAAAAAGAGGGTTCATAGGTGGCACATGAATGGTGATATTCTCTGTGTCTGCTGTATGCTAACAAGTTAGCCGTATCAAGCTAAAAGGTTGTAACGGATAACATGTAAGTGTTGTGTGTGCTCAGCTTGAATGAACCAATAAATCCCTCACTGAACTACCTTAAAGAAAAACAGCACACCCTTAACTTTACACTTCTTTTAACAGTCATGGAGCAGTTGATCCCAGCATGCGTCCATCACGAGAAGCAGAAGAGACGTTTGTTTAAGACAGCATTGTAAATCAGGCCTGACGTGACAATAGCTGTTATTGAGAGCAGAATGCTTCTGTATACGTTCTGAAATTAAAGGCCCCCGCTGCTCCGTGACCTTTAACGGCCCCCACGTCAGCCAGTCAGACATCTTAACGAGATTTATTCCAAAGCAATCAGAGTCAGACAACTAATCAGATCATTAGACAACGATGGCATTCATAAACATCCTAACTGGAGCAGACGGAGGAGAGTTCGGGGTTGTCTCTCTCCGTGATGAGCTCCTGCTGAAGCACCGAGTCAGCGCCTTGTTTATGTTCGAAGGAGATGGATCAGGACTGACCCCTCAACCCATTTCCTCTGTTGACTCTTTTTGCTTTTGGGCTTGAGGGAACGTGCCCATCCCCCTCTGCCACAACACAAACACACTCACACACACACACACACACACACGCTGGAGGAGGAAGTTAACTTGTCACATGGTTAACGAGCAGTCGCGGAGCAATTTGTCCTCATTAGACAGAGCAAACAGGATCTGCTGTCTCCACGTCTGATGAATGGAATAACTGATGGAGACAAATGTGACATATGTCAAAGCTGTCACAGTCGGACCTCTGTAGGAAGTAAGTGATCTGTTAGCTCAAGCCTCACAATTAAATGGTTAACGAGGAAGAAAACAAACATGTCAAAGTCAGTAATTTCCACATGTTTCATCGTCCGAATGCTGTTAAAATCAGATCCGATAACTTCACTTTAACTCTCTTAAACTCAGAGTTATCCATCTTTGTGCCTCGTGTCATGCAGCAGTGATCATCTTTTCCCAGAATATCCCAAATATTTCAGACTTTAATTCTGGACTTTTTGAATGCTCATTTGAAGCATCTCACAGAGCTGCAACTCAAACTGAATCATCTAAAAAACTAAGAATATAAAACAGTTTATCAGCATAAACGTGCAGCTGACACAAGTGACCTTTTCTCACTCTGGTTTGGATAAAACTGATGTTTTTACGCTCCATGAAACAAACTTTGCTGATGTGTATTCAACTGTTGAATGTCGGTGTCTGATCATTTGACCACGAGGTGGCAGCAAAATACAACTTAATTTTATCCGTCTAACTTCACCCTGGTTGAGTTGAGAGTCTTCTCCAGAGTTTTGGAGCGCATCAGATGAGTTACGCGCATCAGTCATGACATCTGAATTCACGAATGACTCAGAAATACTAAAACATTTGGTGACACTCAGCTTTTTTTTCTTACGTCAGAGGCAAAAATAGACTCCACTTACGCGCCACTGTTGCCATTACGCACAAACTTCCTCACATTTCCTGAGCCACGATTCAGTGATGATACTGAGAGTTGAAGAGCTGGACCACACACTGCGCGGTTGTAATTACTTTTACGCACGACACAGAGGGTGTCGGCCTGCGGCTCCAGCGTCTGTCCCTCCTCACTGACGTCTTAATGATCGGCCTGGGGGCATCTTTACATTACACAGATTAAGAGTTACCTGAACGCCTCACCTGAACGTTGACAACAAGCGCGTAAGGCCATGTACGACCAAACAGATGTTTTCTCTAAAATGTTTAAATTATTAGAGAATTAGCTGATTTCTAACAAAGCTACACGATTATTTACGTTGGAAGGGGGATCGATTATCTCCCTGAACTATCACTGATCCACCTATTCGAAAAGACTTATAGGTGAAGTTAATTGACCTCTAAATGTGTAAAAGAGGATAAGGTATAAATGTGCCACATTTATCCCGGATCAGGGGTTTAACAGAGCACAAAAGTCAAGAGTTAATAACAAGACTTAAGCGCAGAGGGCATCACACTGAGAGGACCACCTGTGGTTCCCCCCATTGCCATGCCGATGTTGCTCCCCGCGTCTCCCAGCGTGCGATTCTGCAACACCAGCGAGGTTTAAGAAAGCTTATGTGTCCCATGCGGCTCCAATTACAACTTTAAGTTCACTCTAAATGCATCTTTAGCTGTCAGAAACCCGCCATTACGCACAGAGATCCTGAGATTTGTTTGCATCAGCTTGTGCGCGCCACCACACCAAACAGAATATTTGGTTTAACATTGTGTGTGTTTTTTAAATCATGCATCACAACAGCTTTTAAATCATTTCACAGTGTCCAACAACCTCGCAGCAAAGTTTTGGCGACAGTGAACCAAAGGACGCACAAGCGACAACCACAAAATTCAATAAAAGTTGTTTTATTCTCAAAATAAAATCTTCTATCAAAGTGGAAATTATACATATTTACAATCTCGTAAAATTTCATATACAAATGTACAATATATGTACACCAATAATTATATAAATACACTTTTACGCGCTAATGCAACCCGTATGAGACAGTTAATTAAGGCATTGATTCGTGTAAAATCCATCGTGTGGAGAGAGAAAGAAAAGGAAAAACAGTCCAGCCTCGTTTCAAGCAGAGCAGTCTCATTGTGAATCTTCTGTTTTTAAGACACAGCGGTTCTTTACAGTAAGAGGAGGAAGAAGAGGAGCCTCAGCTATACCATGTAACCTATCGACGAGGGGGATCTTGTCAGCTGTACGCATTCAATTAAGCCCCGATAAGACTCCGCATTCTTCGTGCCAGGTACATTGTTCCGCTGCTGACAGTCTCATTATTTAAAGAGAAGCCATTAGGCGCTCATTAATGTGCTAATTACAACACGCTGATGGACAATCCCAACACAATTAGTCCCCCTCCCTCCCCTATACCACCCACCCCCCCTCTATTCAAACCCCAGTGGACGTCATTTGGATAAGGCAAAGGAAGGAGCACTTTCCATAAGTAGAAACTTTTTTTTTCTTTCCCCAGAAGCAGAAAACGACCACAAATAATCCAAATGGAGTTCACATTGTTGGAGTGCTCACGAGCAAGGTTTCATCGAGAAATTGGCAGTTTGGTGACTCACCTTTTTAAAAACCATATAAAACATTTTAAAGTTTGTCCCCAAAAGAGCTCACACGCGCTGGGTTTTTTAAGTCTTTAGTGTCAAATGACATAACACCCCCTCCCCTCCTCCCTCTGTGTTCATACCCGGGACAGTGGCATCTGTTTGGGGCAGGACACGGAGCTGGCCGTCCCGGACCTCCAGGTCAGCCCCGTGCTCACGTCACTGTACATGGAGCCCGCGGAGGCTTTACTCCCCCAGCAGCACCGCGTGCAAAAAGTCCTCCAGGAGTCCAGGGTTTTCCCGGACCAGATCCAGGCTCCCGAGGTGATCCCCACCAGGAGGCACATAAAGTACTTCAGCATGAACACCGCGTAGTCCGGCCTCTGCCTGTTCGGGTCCGTCAGGCACGTGCAGTTGTGCGTAATTTCCCACGTCTGCCTGTTGTGCTGCTCGTAAAAGTAACACGCCACGATGACAGTGGCCGGGACGGTGTACAGGACCGTGAAGACCCCTATCCGGATCATCAGCCGCTCGAGTTTGTCGGTTTTAGTGCCGCCTTGCTTGATGACGCTCCTGATCCTGAAGAGCGAGACGAACCCGGCCAGCAGAAACATGGTGCCGATGAACAGGTAGATGACCAGCGGTGCCAACACGAACCCGCGCAGGTTATCCAAATTCTGGTTGCCCACGTAGCAGATCCCGGCCACAGAGTCCCCGTCCACGGAGCTCAGAGCCAGCACCGCGATGGATTTCATGCTGGGGATGAGCCAGGCGGCCAGGTGGAAGTACTGTGCGTAACTGGCGATGGCCTCGTTCCCCCACTTCATCCCCGCGGCGAGGAACCAGGTGAGGGACAGGATCACCCACCAGATCGAGCTCGCCATGCCGAAGAAGTAGATGAGCAGGAAGACGATGGTGCAGAGCGCGGGACCCGTGGTCTCGTAGTGGATGTGCTCCGCGCCGTTCTCCCTGCTGCAGGCCACCTCCTCGTGTCCGGCGATCAGCCGGACGATGTACCCGATGGACACGAACATGTAGCAGGCGGAGAGGAAGATGATGGGCCGCTCCGGGTACTTGAACCTCTCCATGTCGATCAGAAAGGTCGCCACGGTCGCGAACGTGGAGATGAAGCACAGGACGGACCACAGGCCGATCCAGAAGGCGGTGAAAGTCCTCTCCTCCTGGGTGAAGTAGGGGTTGTGGCACGGCACGGCGCAGTTCAGGATCTGCCCCGTCTTGACGCGGTTGTGCAGCGGGTGCCCGTCGCTGGTCACCGGCACCATGGGCGCGCGGCAGAAGCACCCCGGCTCGCACTGGGACGCCGCCGGGTTGTGCTTCCCCGGGATGCCGCGGCCGTAGCTGGTCTTCTTCCTGTACGGCTTCAGCGGCCGGTTGGTCGGCTTCGCCACCACCGGGGACGCGGTGGTGGTCTGGCTCCGGTTGTAGTCCATGCACAGGGTGTCCTGGTTGCCCTGCTCGGGCAGCAGGTCGCACCTCATCCGGTCCGGCCAGGGGAAGCCGTACTGCCTCATGAGCGGCGCGCAGCCGGCTTTGGCCCGCTCGCACACGCTCCTGCACGGCGGCAGAGGCTTCTTGTAGTCCTCCAGGCAGATCGGCGTGTACATGCTGCAGAGGAAGAAGCGCAGGTCCGGGGAGCACTTTATCTCCACCAGCGGCCAGAACTGGTGCACCTCCAGGCCGGCCTCGTCCTGCGTGTCGTGGTTGAACTGGTTGGGCATGTAGGTGTAGTTGTAGCCGATCCCCTTGCACAGCGGCACGGAGATCTCCTGGCACTGGAGCTCCTTGGCCGCCATGCAGCCCGCTCCGTGCAGGACGAGCGCGAGCAGCGCGCACCATCCCGGGATGCTCCTCTCCATCGCTGTTGTTTTTCCTCTCTCCTTGTGCTTCCTCGACAAAGTGCCAGCGAACTTGCGCTCTGCAAGTCGGCTGCAGGTCCGATTAATCCAGGGATGCTGCTGAACTCATGCTAGAGGCGCGTGACAGTTTGGTGATGCTGCGAACTGTCTGTAATATCCAGCTCCAAAAAAAAAAAACAAGCGCTTTATTTGCACACAGGCTGGGATACTGCCAGTCTCCTCTCGCTCCCTTTGTGTCGGTGCGGCACCGTGCCTCTCTCTGCATGCTCTGTGGCTGCTGGGTACGTTTGTTTTTATACGGGAGGAGGGAGGACACTCCCCCAGCGGGGCGGGGAGGGAGCGCGGAGTCAATCAGGGGCTCCTTCTATAGGTGTTTGTTTAAAATGTTCACCCTGGAGGAAGGGTTATAATCACTTTGTCTCTGTTTACCACCACCCCCCCCCCCGACACACACACACACACACACACACACACACACACACACACACACACACACACACACACACACACACACACACACACTCTGCCCTTTACAAACAAGGAAAGAGGCAGTTATCATACAATAGAGACATTAGGGAGGAATGTAATTAACGGGTTAGCTGGTGCACCTGAACGCATCTCAGCATCACTGATGCAAATAAAGAGGAAACAATAAATACTAAAAACGAGCCACATGATGAGGTCATACTTTACTTTCTACTTTATTTATTCACCCCACATTACATCGATTTTTCTCTGTCCATACACTGGAAAACATGTAATTTGAAAATTAAGTAAAAAGCGATGAATACCAGCTGTTTCTGTCTTATAATAAGTAAGAAATAATAATAATCTGACAATGGAACAAGTGAAAATTGTCCAATTGTCTGAGTAATGTCACTGAAATGTTACTTTCTAAGTGTAACGAGAAGGTTTCGACTAGAAATGAGACAAATAAACTCGATAAGATTTTGAGTTTTGCTCTACAGAAAACATATTGAGACATTATTATTGTTTTTATTAACATCTCATTCCTTACACTTAATTATTTTTCTACAGTAAGAGGAACTTTTATTAAAAGCAAAATATATAAAGAAACATTTGAGTATTTTATATATGAGTCTTTTAAATCTACTGCACTATTACAACTAATGTATGTGTTTAATTTAATGGACTCTTGAAATAAATAAACGTGTTGCAGCTGTTTGCCAGGATACCATTCTTATGAAGCTGCAGCACCTATAAATACACATTTCTGATTTACTTTTATTCTGAAAAACTTTGATCTTAAGTTTGAAAAATGCATATATGATTACAATTATTATAATTTTTCACAGTTGATTCTTTTGTTGAAATAACTTCTTGAAATAAATGAACAAGATACCGTTTTTTATTAAGCCTGATAGACTTGGTCTGCTTCTCTTACATGAGTTTCTATTTAAAAAAAAACACTTATTCTGGAAGTATTTGAACCTGAATGCACCTTGTACTTAAGTCTGAAAAGTGCTTATGCGTACAATTACTATTATTACTTATGGTTAATATTTTATTCAAATTCTTGTGTTCAGACTTCGGGGCCGTCACTCAGCTGTTTGCAAACACACACTTCTTTATTCAGGCCTGCAGACTTGAACTGAAGGTCACGTCGGTCTGCACCTTGTTGGGTTTGTGCTCTAAAATGTGGAAATAAATAAGAACTGTGGTGCAACAGGGTTAAAAACAGGCCAAAGTCAACTGTCAACACCAGAAACGTCTATAAAACACTAATAACTGCAAACTCCCTGCAAGTCATCCGGAAAAAACACATTGAGTCATGAAGTTTCTCTGAATGCAAAATACTGCAACTTAAGAAAAACTTAATAAAACAAGAGCTTCATTTTATAACATTAACCCTGAGAGATGTTTTCTCACCTCCAGTGTTAACAAAGTAATAAACTGTTTCTGTACTTTCACAATCAGTGTTCTGGTCCGTCCACTGGAGTGAAACATGTTGTTCAGCCAGCTTGTAAAAGCAACAGATTCCCAGACATGATAAGTGTCGCTGTGGGTGGTTCATTGAGCCGCAGAGTTTATGAAAAGCCAACGTCATCAATCATTTATCTGCGAATGGCTCTGAGAGCGACGAGGGAGTCCGACACTGTCCGTCAGCGTGCTCACGTGTAGAAATATGTCTGTTTAACTGCAGGAGGGTGTGTGTGTGTGTGTGTGTGTGTGGTGAGAGAGGTTAATGTGTCCCTGTTAGCCCACAGCGGGGGGTCGTCTTGCTGTAAAAGAAGGTGGGGGCCGCTTGTCCCAACGCCGGTGCCAATGTTTCACTCGGAGCATGCTGGGCCGCCGATTACTGCGACGCACCACTGGGCCCCACAAACAGGACAGTGTGTGTGTGTGTGTGTGTGTGTGTGTGTGTGTGTAAACAGCTTCCGAGCTAAAGAAAATAAGCTAACGCGGGGCAGATTGCGACGGCACTAATTAAAGTCATTCACACTTCTTATTGGATTCATTAGCTTCAAATGGAGCCGAGACAGTTTGGCAGACGGGCGGCTTGTTTCCGACGCTCAGGTTTAATCAGAGCTAATTAGCTCCCCGAGTCCAATATTTGCTAAAGGATGCTTGTTTTGGGGCTCCAGCTGTGCGAGGGCGTGTGGTGAAAAGATCATTTTGACGGCGCTGGGTGAGCTGGAAGTCTCGGAAATGTTTCTAAATTGAGTGTAACTTAACGCTGCCTGTATTCTTCCATTTGCACACAGTAGTCATCACCGAGAAGTCTGAAGAAACAATCCCAAAACAACACGCCAATGAAATCAACAAGAGGTGTGATGTGATTTTATCCTGTGTCAGATCAGTGGAGGGAAGTTTGGGATGCAAACAAATGCCGTACGTCTCTACAGCAACGTTGACACTGACACAAGAACATCTATACCAGGTGATGTTCACGCTTTTTTATTCCACTTGAGGGCCAAAAATGAAATTAATTTGTGGGTCGTGGGCCAAAAGCAAACACCTGTTGTGTTGTATTAACACTGTGGATCCCAAGTTCCTTTAATTGACTGACTTCTTGTTCAAAGTGCTCAAAGAAAACAAACTTTTAGATCGTTTGTCGGGCCAAACTGAACCTTTTCTGGGCCAATTCTGTCCCACGAGCTCCACTTTGGACATCTCTCATCTACACTTTTGCAGCAACTTCATATTTCCTCTTTATAAAACTAACTAATGGTGGATTATTTGAACTTTCCGGCCTGTTGGGAGTGAAAATGTTCTGGAACGTCCACATATTCTGCACTAAAATCCCAGAGTTTGTTCTTTTATGGACATTATCTGCTCATCTTCTTTATTTGCATCATTATTTTAGCTTATTTATACATGAACTTATTTCTTTTATTATGCAGTTGCACTTCCATCTGTTAAAGTCTGGGCTCAGTGCAGCTTGATTCCTACACAAGGGGGTGAATCTTTTTCATCTGGAAAGCATTTTGTGCTCAATAATTACATTTATAAACCACTCGTCAAGCTTATTATTACACATCCAGTTAATTATTTTAAGCGGTTAGACTGAGTTGTGTACTTTTGAAAAAAGTCAAATATTGCATCCCGTCAACTTCTGGGCAGCTCTCCGCGACCGCGCTGCCAAAAACAAGTCACCGCCACACCAGACCATTACCCGAGACCTCGAGCCGAGAGCCAGTGTGTATACTTTTCCATCAAGATGTTCTGGCAGATCTCTCCGACTACAGCAGTGAGTTTTTTACTCAGTGTAGCACAGAATCGCTCGTTTTTTGAGAAAATCTGAATTGTTTGGGCTGAAAACTGAAAGATCTGCTAATCTGCATGCATCAAATGAAGTAAGGGCTCACAGTAATCCCAAAATCTACTTGATTTAACTTTTATTGCACTTTTTCAGCAAAGATGAGATAAACATTTGTGATTGTGGATGATTTTCACATAAAAGTCACGCCTTGTGCTGCCAGACTTCAGCTCAAATATTCAGTATTGAGTGTCACTTTCATGCCAGCTATCACTTTGTCAGCGTGGGTGGAACATCTTCTTCACATGATGGACTGAGACTCCTCGGTCGTTCACATGTTCCTGCGGGGAACCGTCTGGGCCTCGGTCCAGGTGCCTCGCGCCGGGCAGCCGAGCTGTGAACCGCAGGTGAAAGTGGAAGGAAACAGGTGCCTCCTCCTCCTCCTCCTCCTCCTCCTCCTCCTCCTCCTCCTCCCACCAGGGCCGACAGAATAGCAGCCCGGGCATCGGTTACACCGATCGCTGTCTATCAGAGTGGAACCCGTATTGATTAACAAGGCCGATAGACTCGGCGGCCCCAGCCACCAACTGTCGACTACGCCTCCCGCCTTCTGTGTGCAACGGCGATAGCGGGGTTTCGAGTTACGCGCCGGCCCCCCCTGCATACCAAATTTAAGGGGTGGAAATGGAATTACTGCATCTGTTTAGAAGTCAATTTCTGCATTCTCCGGGCTGCCCACCCGACCACTCCTCGATCTCAGCCTCCCTTCTTGCCCCCCCCACCCGATTCTCCCAGGGCTCTCAAAGTTCATGACGCCAAAGAAAAAGACGAGGGAGGAAGGGAGGGAGGGAGGGAGGAGGAGGGTTTCTTCTCACAGAGCTACTGAGGCGTGCTGTGAAACTCTGAAATGTTTGTCTTTGTAACCTCCTCATGGGAAGTTTGGCCTTGTGATTCTCTCAAACTCCACTGTCCTTCCTGTAACAATGCGCTAAAACCGAATTAATTAACTTGGTGTTTATTAACGTTGGCCCGGATTGAGGTTGGGGGGGGGAGGCACAATCCAAAGTATATCCGGGCGGTGCCGTCAGCCAATCAGAGCAGTGGGGAAATACGTAAGTTAACATTTTATTCAAGTAGCACTTTACACAACAAAAGTTACTTAAAGTTATAACAGTTCAAATGTTCAAACTTTGCAATAACCATCATTAATAGATCGTAAGTTTATAGTCAAAGTTTAGTTAACAGTCAGTTCAGAGTTAACAGACAATGAGATGGTTTATAAACCGTTTATTAAGCTGCAACTGATGTTTATAGAACATTAAAATTGCTTAATAAATGTTTGTAAAGCGTCCCATTATTTCTTAACAGTGATAGAAAATGCGTACATGCTTCAATGTCAGCTGTACGTCGCTGCAGCGCCTCTATTCACCCTCAATCTGAATGGGCAGTTGAGCGTCCGTGTCTTTCCTTCCTGTAAAGCCCAGTCCGCTCTGATTGGTCGGCTCTCGCAGGCCCGAGCGAGCCCCGACCCGACGTGTTTCCACATCAGCTCTGCGGTTGTTTCTCGTCCACAGCCTTCCTGAAGGATCCGACTGATCGCAACCGGACGGAAGTCCTGTTTCAGATACAGCGTCTACGTACGAGGTGTGTGCACGCAGGGTGATTGCAAAAAAATCCTGAGCCGGAACTTTTCCCATGACGTCACCCCACGTACCTACAAGATGTATCACCCTCAGTCAATCTCAGAACACACACATCTATGGGCAAAGCTACCACAGCTGCTTTATGACAGTGTTCGCGATTCGTGCTGTGACAGCGCCTTAGATCCGCGAGATGCTACACATTAGCCTCCTCGCGCACAACGTGCAGAAACATGCACCTGGTTGTCGCAGCTTGTTGGCACCGCCTTCCAAAGAGCTTTCCATCGCTACCCACCTCTTCTAGCCAAGCCCAGCGCCATTTGGTCTTACATCTTTAGTGTCTTCCCTGGCTTCATGAATTTGCAGTCCATCCTGACACTACGGTTGCGCGTCAACAGCACGTGGAGCGACTGCTCTCTGGATCAATCTGTTTGGCCAAGGCCCGCCCCACCGTATTTCTGATTGGCTAGTAGACCTGTCCTTAGTGTAATTGACTGAAAGTTGCGACTCTGTTGAGATCCAGAGAACTGTATGTTAGATCTCTGGGCAAACCTGATTTCTTTTTTTTTTTATTCGCAGTCACGCCGGAGATCCGGCACGGCGCGGACTGCAATCTGCCGACCCTGACCCTGCTTTATAATCAGTAAAGACACTCAGGAGACACTTGTTAACCACAGATTTTAGGGGCACATGACGCTCATCCAAACTACTGCACCGGTTTTCTACGTACAGCTACTTTGTTGGTTTCTTGATGCAGGCTGTTTGTTTCCCATCGACCAGCTCTCCAAAGAATAAATGACGGAAGTGTGTTTGAGTGTCGTCCACGATGACGGACGACCTGCTGGAATCTCAGGCTCGTTCAGCTCCAGTTTTTTTGCACCACTTCTTCCAAAAAAAAAAAACAGATTGGCGCCAGAAAAAGACTTTAAGGCCCTCGAGAGATTTCATCAGCTGTATTTTTAAACTTGACGAATCCATTCCTGAGCCGATTACACAACAGAGCGAATGACATCACTTCAGATACAATCACCTTCTCCTCCGACACATCAAAACAAGTCCCGATTTCTTCCATTCGCCAATAACCAAACCTGACCCAGTTTCATCAAACCCTCGCAGCTCCTCCTGAGTATCCCTCCGAAGCGGGCAATTAAATAAATATTCAAATAAAGTGTCACTTCGGTCCCCGGGGTAATTTAGTTGATTTAAAACTTCATGTGTGTAGCGGAGAAGAGGCCTGAGCGTAATTCGATCTGATGTACGAGTTCGAGATAAGCTGCGGAGGCCCCCGTGACTTCTGAAGATGTTTACTTTCTTCAACTCTGGACGCCGTCCTGAAGACGCCACCCTTGATCTCGGCAGGGAACGCTGCTGTCACCGATAAATAATCGGCGTATAAATAACTATACGAGGAGTTTCAGAAAAGATCTTTGCATCGGGGGGGAAAAAATATGTAAATGCGTCCGTCCATTCTGACGGAACACAGCTTGGTTTTTTATTTCAAGTCAGAAACAAACTGGTTGACATGTTTTTCCAAACTGCGGAGATATTTCCATGAAAACTTTTTTTTTTTCTGACCAGGAGACACGACGGAGAAACTATTCGAGGTTTCTTTTTAAACTCGTGTCTCATTACAGAGTGGTGAGTCTTTAATTTTCTGGCGAACGACCTGAGGGGAAATTTGGGTTGCCTTGTCATGTTCGTGTGTCAATTTTGTTGCCGCTGCCTGGTCGGTGACGGATGGAGGATTCCTCCCGTCTTCCTTCCTTCCTTCCTTCCACAGGTTAGATTCCTCCACGGTTAGCGGTTGTGTTTACCTAACGACCGACTACTAATCAGCCTGAGGTAGGATGTGAGGCTTAAGCAGTCACCCTTGACAGCACACACACACACACACACACACACACACACACACACACACACACACACACACACACACACACCCTGACAGTGTCCCTGTGTTGACAGAGTGTGTGTGTATTGTGTTGACTCACCTTCCTTCCGCTCATTAACCAGAGCAAACAGTGACACAGAAACCCTCCCATCCAATCAGTCTGCTGCTGGGCAGGATCATGACAACCAGGTCCGTTAACCAACCTCCTGACTCACACACACACACACACACACACACACACACACACACACACACACACACACACTCTAACACACACCTTAAGCTGCCAGATAAGAGCTAAGAGGTGTATAATATAAATTAGGCTTATATTAACTGGAGGTTTCCCAGAACTAACATCCAGTTACGCAAACATTTGTCGAAGGCGGAGCTAATCTCTGTGTTTCATTAAACATGTGACCTTGTTAGTGTATAAAAAATTACATTTTAATACAAGAGCTACTAGATGAACATTTCCAAGATCGATCTCAAAGGCTACTTGAGGATCCGAGAAATAGATTCCTGTTTTTTTTACATCTGTAGATGAAAGCAAACAACATGTCTGATCGCCGTCCAATGAGGTTATTTCCTTCCCTCAGGTCTTCACAGATCAGTGTAACACACCTTCAAATGTGTTACTGCTGTGGCTCCAGGAGGATTCAGTCCAGTGATGTGCTGATTCTGTTTACTGTACGTTTGGAGGGTTTCCCTCTGTTTGTGTGCAACAACAGACCTACAGGCCACGAGGAGAGATTGTTCCAAATGTTATTTATGTTCGCGATTAAATGTTCTGGGTAATTCTGAGCAGCATTTCTGAGAAACGGTTGCAGGAACTTTGTGTTTAGATGTCACGGCAACTTTGATTTAACAAAACAAATCCTGCAGCGCTCAACAAAAATGACATAAAGCGACTGAAACCCACAGTTTCACGGCAAACTGCCACAGATCTGCTTAACCAGACCAGCGATTTTATTTCCTCACCTGAACTGGACTGTACCATCTGCTCAGGTATGCACAGGGTGACTTACACAGGGTGCAACCATTCAGACAACACAACAACAAAGAAAACATCAGTAACGTGAGAGTGTGAGTTATATCCTGACACCTGAATGTAGCACAGACACACACAAGTGCACCACCTTTAATAAAATATCATCCACAGCAACACAGTTTCACCCTTTTCTTTCTGTAACTTGGTCTCTCCCTGCTCGGAGACAATCATGCACACCTGTTTTCACTCTCGCTGAATGAGCAGATGTTTTGCATCAAAATCATAAACCTGTTAACAGATTATACTCCCCTGAACGTGGATAAAATTACCCTAACTTAAAGTGAAATCCCTATTTTACACGATTTGTCATCCTGTTGTAGTTCAGGCCATCATTTCCTTCACTAATGATGATGATGTCCTTAACGCTGAGATACTTTCGGGTGTATTCATGTTCAGTTTTCCCTCAAAATGAAGTGGGTTACATGGAATAGATGCTTGTGTCACTTCCCCTTTTTGACCTGGTTGGAGAGATTTACTTTCTTTCTTTTCACTTTTCCTATGAATTTACTTGGACAAGCCGAGAAAATGCATGTTTTAATTCACAGGAATGCAGCAATGTGTGTGACTGAAATGGTAAAGTTAAAGGGAGAGTTCTCCTAAAATCGAAAATACACATTTTCTTCCTCTTGCCTGTGCTTTTTATTGATTAACTTTTCTGCCTTCTCTTTTGGTGCTCAAAGAGCTGAGTCATTCGAGATGTCGAGGAAGACACCACCTCTCGTCCATGAATAGATTCACGCTCCCTTCTGCGCAGTGATACGATTGATGGTTTTACTTTGGCAGCAAGAAATTAGTTTCTGCATTAAACTGCTCATAACAAGGCCTGTGGATTATCTGTCTCATGATTTCTGGACCACAAGCCGAGTGAGGACAGTTGTTGGTTAAAGACTATAAAAGGGTGATTGTGTTGGGGAACATGGCTTCTTGTAAAAGGAAGGTGAATAAGTTATGATGATTGAAGTGTTTTCTTTACTCAGAGGATGAAACCAGCCGCCAAAGTCTGTCCATTTGTCTCCTCTCACCCTCTATAATCCCTCCACGCTGCAGTTCAGATTTGGAGGGTGCCAGCTCGCCCTTCTAAACCGCCACTTGTTCTCCCGGCGTCGTTAAGACCCCGGAGCGACAGGAGGCCTGTTCTTAAACTGCTGCCACTGGAAACAGCAGTGGCATGTTTATAATTACGCTCTTTCTCTCGGCGGCGATGACGTCTTCTCGGCGGTAAACACGCTCGTTCGGACCGGCTCTGGTCCCGCACAGACCCAGGGATTCATTAAGAGCTGTGACGACAGCCCTCGCAGCTCGCCGCGACTCCGAGCCTCTGGCTGTGTTTTTTTTTTTTTTTTTACGAGCCGGCTTTCGCCTCAGAGGGAGTTTTTGTCATCGAGGCCGCTCCGAGGGCAGAAACAGTGACGAGGTGGGAAATGTATCCACGCTGAAAGCCATTAGTGTTCCATTAGTGTTTGGCCCTCAGAAGTGAGCGGCGGCGTGCAGAGGTGACACACTGCACCTTTCTGTACCTGACGGCCGCGCCGTGTGTGTCACAGGTCGACGAGAACAAATTAACTCTTGTTCTTGATTGAGAAGTGTGCAATCAAACAATGTGGAAGTTGTTCCAGTGCCATTTAACACTCCTTTTGGATTATTTTACACCACAAAAAATGAGTCTTTGTGTGTTTTTCAGTTGAAATTATTTAAATATACATGAAGTATATGAAATACCCCGTCAACTCGAACTTCTCTGCAGCATTTTCAACGTGATTTTATCACCGCAGAGCACAATAATATCGAAACATTTCAATTAATTTTCAATCCATAGCATAATTGAATTAGCTTCTCTTTGCACACATGGCTTCTATTGCAAATTAATGTCAACTCAAGTTCCTTAATTGCTATTTCTGAAGATTTTATCAAACTTCTTTCAAAAGTCAAGATTGAACTTTCAGACTGAATGTGACTTCCCCCTTTGTGTTTTCACTTCCACTAAAAGATCGAGTGATTTCAAAACGTTTGTGTGAATATAAATTATTTACAGAGTCTTAAAAGTCCAATATTCCCTGTCGTTTAGCTCAGTCCACCAACTCCTGAGGGAAATATTTGACTCTTTAGCTGATAAATGCTCCACAATGTTCACCAGCTAGACCCTAACTACGTCTGTCTACTGTTTGATGCTAAGCAGGTACTCTTAGAAATAAGGGTTCCAAAAGGGTTCTTCTACAAGGGCTGAGGTTCTACCTGGAACCATTTGCTTCTGAAAAACCCTTTCCCGAAGAAACGGTTTTTCAAGGGTTCTCGGTAACACTAACGGTTCCAGTAAGAACCATTTTGATCCAGAGAACCCTTTAAAAACCCTTTCCTGAATAAAGGGTTTTAAAAGGGTTCTTGGTAACACTAATGTTCCAGTAAGAACCGTTTTGATCCAGGGAACCCTTTAAAAACCCTTTCCTGAATAAAGGGTTTTAAAAGGGTTCTTGGTAACACTAACGGTTCCAGTAAGAACCATTTTGATCCAGAGAACCCTTTAAAAACCCTTTCCCGAATAAAGGGTTGTAAAAGGGTTCTTGGTAACACTAACGGTTCCAGTAAGAACCATTTTGATCCAGAGAACCCTTTAAAAACCCTTTCCTGAATAAAGGGTTTTAAAAGGGTTCTTGGTAACACTAACGGTTCCAGTAAGAACTGCTTTGATCCAGAGAACCCTTTAAAAACCCTTTCCTGAATAAAGGGTTTTAAAAGGGTTCTTGGTAACACTAACGGTTCCAGTAAGAACCATTTTGATCCAGAGAACCCTTTAAAAACCCTTTCCTGAATAAAGGGTTTTAAAAGGGTTCTTGGTAACACTAACGGTTCCAGTAAGAACCATTTTGATCCAGAGAACCCTTTTTTGGAGAAAGAGTTCTTCAGGGATTGTTGAAAGCATGGGTATAAGATCCTGTATGGGTTCTTTGTAGAACCTCTCATGGGGGGTTCTGGGTGGAACCTTACACACACAGTTCTAGGTATAACCCTTTATGTTGGGTTCTAGGTAGAACCCTCCAAAAGGGTTCCAGGTGGAACCTTTATAAAGGTATTCATCCTTTTACACAGCTGTGAATTAGAAGGATCCCTTAAAGAAACACCTCTTTCCTTAAATTTACATTACACGACCTGAAAACATCCACTGGTCCGTCCACCACTTCATCAAATGGAGTCCTGAACATTTGGGGAAGATCAACTTCCCTGAAGTACTAAAGCTGCGAGTGTAAATGTTTGAAAAACAGATAAGTAGCCGAGCATCTCTGTAGTGCCTGGGCCTTGTCCTGTCCTTCTCGGGGAATTGGAGATTTGGCAGGCTTCCCTCGTCTTTAGTGGAGCTGGCCTTGTCTTTTTTTTTCTTTATACCGCTGGTAAACCTGTTGGCCCCTTTTTACTGCTGTCCTTCTACCTCGGGATACTCGGAGCAGTGAAGCTGGAAAAGCCATTTAGGACGGATATCAGATGAAGGCGTAATTTGGGCTTAAAATAACACGTACGCAGCGTGTGAGTCTGAAGGCTCCGCTTATTTCCTGCAGGGTCGTAAGTGGCCTCGTTTTTCACTCATTTGGTAAAAACCCCGACTAACGTACACATTTTGTACAGACGGGTTAATAAACACTCGCGCACGCACCCACTCAGGAGGAGACGCACACTCGGAAAAAGACTTCCCACACACACAAATACGCACATCTGCAGCGAGGGTAAACAGCACATGCACTCACACACTCACACACACCTGTGCTCCCTGCTAATATTTACCCACGTTAGCCCCCTCAGGAACAGCCTCCCCCACATTCACTCAGACTTTGTTTGTGTGCAGAATTATTAGGGACTGGAAATGTACGATAAACGACAACTTAAAGGCTTGTGTGCATGATTATTTGCAAGTCCCTTTTGCAGTCCGTTCACGGGGTCTTGCGCGGAAGCTAATAACAACGCTAAATCGACATCTGTGTAAAAAGAGTGAAGGATGGGACATTTGACAACCCCTTATGTGGGAGATTTGTAACGCAACAGCCACCCACCAAACATCGGACGTCAAAGAGACGTGCAGATCAAGTCAGTATTGGGTCGGTCAGTCGAAGACCACATCTAGACGTCAGTACGATCTAAATTGGACCTTTTTTAGACGTTGCTATGGCGTTCAGGATTTGGACGTCATCTGAAGACCAAATCCAGACGCCAGGTTAACGTCAGAATAGACGTAAAAAAACTTTTCATTCTGCACCTCCAGAGGACCTGATTTCGGTCGAAATTGGCCGTCGAAATCAGGTCCTCATGGTGAACGTTCGATTTGGAGGTCCACAAGACGTCAGAATTGGACGTCCATATGACGTCCGAAAAAGACGTCAAAAAAACTTTCATTCTGCACCTCCAGGAGACGTGATTTAGACGTCGAAAAATTGCGTTAAATAGACGTCATTCCGACGTCGCATTGCGCAGTGGGCAGCTCAAACCAGAAGAACAGAAACTTAAAATTTCTGGAAATCGGGTCGATAAAAAGAGGCTCCTTCTCCTCCGAGCAAGAGGACGAGATCAACCGGAACATGATTTCCATTTTATCCTGCTGTATGCAAAATGTCACACTAGACGAAGACGCTGTTGTGTTAAAATGTTACGACCATCATAAGACCATTTCTCGACCATAAAACTCGTCACAAGGTATATTCACTGAGAAATTAAATATCCAATTATCACACTCTGTCTCTTACGTCTGTGTTTGTGTGGAAGGTTTGTACATTTTGAGGATTTCTCCCGTTCAGCCGTCAGAGTATGGACCGAGGGCAGATGTTGGCTGCCTCCCGAAGCCGGTCTACATACATGTGTTTGTACCTGGGGGAGCGACACATTCCACACGAAGGTGATGAGTCGACCTTGACCCGGACCAAACCTGGCAGCAGCCTCCACCCAACCTGTTGACCAACCCACGCCCATTGTCCAACCCAAATCCTCCACACACACACACACACACACACTATCAACAGGCTCGAGGTAAACTGAGAGCGCCCCCGCCTTCCCCAAACACAGAGGAGTGAATTATTGGGGTGAACGTGGGTCGATGTGAGGAGTGAGGGGAGGAGGAGGAGGAGGAGATCAGATGGTGTAAAGGGGAAAAGGTGGGTGTGAGATGGAAGAAGATGGTGGTGACAGGCAGGTAAGTTTGACGGTTGACGGCTGACGGACACAACAACAACAAAAATGGCTCCTACATACCTATACCTGTACTCATTTTGTTGAATGGAGCAGGTATCACTTCTGTAAATGTGTAATTATATAAACTACGACGATTGTACTCGTACTGCATCTACAATCTTTATTCCAACTGGTGCTACTAGCTGCCGGTAAACGATTATATCACAAGTGAAGGCGAAGCATGTGTGTTTTTTTTTCTTACGACGATCCAGTTATCTCTCAAAGAGCGCTGCATCGACTGAATGGCATTCCTGAAGCCCTGGAAAGTGCAGCCCCCCCCTGTACAAACTCCATGTATGTCACTCAGAGATGATAAAGCACGCAACCGCGGCGTAATTAACCTTATCTCACCTCAAATAAGTCTGACAACAGGTGCGTTCAGAGCAGGCGGTCGACAAGGACTGCAGCTGCGAGAGCCCTCATTTGCGAGATAGGGCTGTCAAAGGCTAACCAGCCCCGAGGAGAGACGGCTGCGAATGTTCAGACGCCCATAAAAATGTCAGTCTGTTTGGTTCACTAATGGCATTTAGTTTGCAAATGAGGCCGGTAATTTCCCCTGTTTACGGTCCAACTCAGTCCGACTTGAGCAGGACTTGTTTTTTGAATGATTAAAATGAAACTGTCTTAACATGTCTTGATTTATTTGATGACATAGTGGTATTTGGGTGTGACAGGAATGAGATTTCATCCACTTTCTGATGCATTTTGCTCTCGTTTAAAGAAAGATGGATGATTTTAAAACCGTCTAGAATGGTGAGTGGTTGTATTGGTCATTGAAGGCAATGAACACATCGTCAGGAGGGATTTCTTCTCTGTTGTCAGCCACTTGGATGAGGAAGCTCGATGTGTTAGTCTTTTCTCGGCGGGCATTTCTTTCGCAGTGCGAGGAGAAGAGTTTGGCCCCTGAACTCGACTCCAAAGGTCACAGACGTTAACACGGCGAGACACTCCTTTTCAAAGCTCCTCGAGCGCTTATGGCGCAGACGCTCCAAATTTAGAGACACAACCCTAAATACATAAAGCTTTTTATGCCGTACGGCGCGCAAACATCTCGTCCTGCCCGGACGACAACCCACTAATCTCGGCGGGCTGAAGGTAACCGTTTAGTTACTGTGGTAACGCCGTGTGTTGTGGCACTCCTCACTGAGGGCTAAATAAAGACTATAGGGGTTTAAATCAGTGTTTACATTGCAGGGAACAGATAAATGCTTTTTGACACGGCCCGTTTAAATGATGTAGAGCTTTCCTTGCCCGTCATGGATGACGGACAGTGTGGACGCCATCTGGAAGGTAAACTGACCATCGCGGTGTATGTTCTTATGGTATGCACTATAGCTTTTTTACTCACCGAGCGCCAGCTTTAGCCTTCTGTCTCTGAAAACACAATTGAAGGCTTGCAGGATAGCATCTTCACGTCTCTGAGCCTCTGCAGCTTCTGTGCATATTCCAAACACGAGGTTGGCTGCGAATCTCAGGAGCAGGCACGTGTTTAAAAAACACTTTTCCAACTTCACATCTCTGACTCTTTGTTTCCTCACGCGCTCGATGAATGACAATGCAGGAGCTTGACAAGAAGAGTCTGTTTATGTGACGCGTTATCGAGAAGAAGTGTTTACAACTGGAAGTGGAAGAAAACTCTGTCCGTCCATCCATCGATTTTCCAGACAACCGTTCAACTAGTCGGCTTCACACTCGCTGCCCTGTGCTGAGGACCCATAAAGTGCAAGTTGAGTAAGTTTGGATGAGCGCTTCTTAAGGAAGCTGCAAGCTAAAACTATTGCCCTGAAGATCCGGAGAGCTCCCACCAGTCTAGACACAGCAGTTCCAGACCAAAAGTAGTGACGCAACATGTGCAAGTCTGCTTCATACAACTGTTTGTGGAGGCCCATTATATTTTGGATTGCATACCAAATGGTTGAGACCCAAATTTGTAAGCGTTACAATAACAACTTCTGGTGGCTAATGGTGTGGTTCTTGTAAGTGAACGTGAGACTGTCAGGGTGGACTTTTCAGTGTCTTTTGCAGTAATCCCGCCGGCTAGCTGTTGTGGCTCTGGTGTGGGGCTCGGAGTGGCGGCGTTGGGTTTCGCCGGCGGGTCTTTTGACCGGGCTCACAGGGGATGAGTGGAGATCCTGAGCGCTGCAGAGGCACTTATGAAGGACGCACATTGTTGCCAGCCCTGGGGAGAAAACTGAGCAGTCTGGCAACACAGGCGGAATTTCCTACTGCGATGTTATCTCACACAAGACATTTAGCTTCGGCCAAATGAAGGAGGGGGGGAGAAAGAGAAAGAGGCAAGAGGGAGGAGGGGGGAGGGTTAGAGAAAAAGAGGGGGAGAGGCAGAGGGACAGGGATGGATGGAGGAGGAAGAGAGGTGGACAAGTGAGGGTGTGGAGGAGATACAGAAGAGGGGATGGGGATGATGAAGAGGAGGGAAGAAGAGTTTGAGAGAGAGGGCAAGGAAATTAATGTGAATAAGTAATTCATACATCGTGCTGTATTGAGGAAGACTTGAAACTTGCGATTGAGACCATAAACTCTTTCGGATCTGGTTCACCGAGGTAATAAATCAAGTGAGAAGTAGGGTCATTTTCTCATAAGCCTATATACAATCGGACCTCTTTTTGCAACCAGTGGAGTCGTTTTCCTGCTGGCCATCAGAAAGAGTGATAGATTTGAGGCACTTCTTCTTCTTCCAGCTGTTGAGGTGTTGGCGAAAGTATTGGTTTCATGGTTGAAAGAAACCAAAGTGGACTTGGAGGACGGACACAAACCATATTCTTGGCGTCTACGTCAGACACCTGGATCAGTGGCATGAGCTGTTGGTCGCAGAGTTGGTGGGTTGATACCAAACTCCTCTCATCCTCGAGCAAGGCACCGATGTCCAAGTTGCTCCTGATGGGCCGGCCGGCGTCTTGTATGGCGGTTAGAGTCAAACTTGTGAGTGCAGTTGATTTACCATGACCTTAGAGGAGATTTTATGGCAGGATATCGATATCACGCTACTTTGCCTTTACAACTGAGAGACCACATGTGTGTATAGAGGTCTTTGTCAAAATGTAGGGTTGTTTGAGGATTTCAAACTACCTCACTGTGAGCGTGATCTGAACCTGCAGTTCACATTGGATTTTAAGCCCAATGCAGCTCCCAGTAAACAAAACAACAGTCACCTCTTAACGGATCACTTGTTTTTAGCAGTTAACAGAAACTTAAGTCCAGTTTGAATCATTTGTCTCATTTGAGAGCTGAAACCTAAAAGGCTATCAGACCCATGTGGCACATTTGTTGTCCATGACCTGACACTTTTCACATTTTTATCTTGCATTATGCAGCAGTGTGTGTGTAGCTGGCAGCCAAATCTGTCCAGCAAAGAAAGCAAACAAGGAGTGCTGAAACAACCTCCGCTGTCGCATCGAGACTGTATGGTGAAGAGGGGGATGGAAGGACCTTTGGACCGCTATTAGTGCTTTATTCTTATGACCTTTGTATCGTCAGATCCCATCAAGCAGGTCTATTGGCTCCGATGCACCGCAATAAATCATCTCGGTAACGTGTCGAGTGTGTTTGTGTTTGAATTTCAGGTCAAATGAATGGTTGTGAACATAGCATGTAGAGCCCCTTTGCTTCGCTTCCATGTTTTCCTTTTCTCAGACGTTTCACCTCTCTTCAGTTCTAACTAACTGGAGAGGAGTTTGCAGGCTTTCAAACTCTGTTAGGCTCCCAATTAAGGCTAAAGCTGCAAGTGTGCACGATTGCAGCTGAATGTGTGTTCATGCAACATTCACTGACACACTTGTGCAATGTTGTTTGAATCGAAAGACCATGTGTCTGGATGTGTCGAGATAAACCAACATTTGCGAGACAGTATTTTTTCTTCTTCTTCTTCTTTGACAGTCAATAATGGAAAGTGTGAATATGATCAGTCTGCCAAGAACTCAGGTTTGTTATGACAATCATTATTGTTATTCACTGAAAACATTTCTTTTTTAGTTTTTTAAATTGACTTCATGTCCACTTTTACTCTTACTGGCTTATATGAGGTCAACCGTGAACAATTGTGCATCATCAGCGTATAAAGATAATAAAAAAACACCTCGTAAAAAAAGGTCTTCGAACGCAGCTTCATAAAAATTCCACAGGATTTCAAATGATATCAGTCTTATCTCTGATTGAGCTGCGAGGGGGGGAAAAGTGACAGCATCGTATAACGGATGAGCTGGATTGGCTGGACTGCAGGAAACACTGGGCGCACCGGTAAATGTTTGACACCCTCGGTGAAACTAATGGCTGATCTGCAGACTGGCATTTAAGGATTTTAAACGGCTGGATAATGATTACCAAAGTGCAATCTGTCCTGAACTTCTTCACACCGCTGTTTCTCAGAAGCAAGAAAACATGTCAAGAAATTCAGTATTCAAGACTTCTTACATATAGAGAAACAAATCTGAACACCCAACTGTCTTTTTAAAAGATTTTTTTAATCAGGTAATTTCACTTTTTCCCAACAAGCAGTCACCTCGCGACCTTACTCCCGTCGTGAGGAGACAGTGACAGTGAGAGTGACAGGTGACAGTAACATTTTGCATCGCATACACCTGCTGAATCTGTCTGTTTTCAGGACACACTCCGTGTCAGAGTGAAGATTGATCCACAGACTGGCTCCAGGCCTTTTTTCGCTGCTGTCACATCAAAACATTTGGATCCTCACAATGCTGAACAAGGAGAACGAATGAAGCACATTCTTATTTTTAAATTAATGTACCACAAGTTTTGCACAGGGCACTTAAATATGACTCAGATATGAAGGTTTCATCTAATGACCCACATCGTACGACCACCTGTCTGCACAACCTGCTACACAGAAGTGTTGTTCTGGATAATGATTACCAGCCTGTAATTGATGATCTTGCAGACTTTGTCAATGTTTCCTCACGGTGTTTACGACACTACACTGGACTAACCGTCCTCGATAGGCAAGAATCCAAGACAGAAAGAGAGAGAGAGCAGTAGTGTGATTCTGACACAAATGACTGAATTATTGTTCTTTTGGCAGCCATGATGTAACAGCTGCATCAATTTAGAGTACTAATCTTTGACATTTGCATGCAGAGAAATGTCACTTCTGTTATTTTTGCATGGTGAATTTATTGAACAGAGTAATATTCAAGCATTCAGTGGCATTCAATTATGTGAATCAGATTTAAATCTAAACAGACAGGACTCAAGACGTCATCTTTCTGGCACAGCGGGTCGCCATGTGATGTTTTAACTTGTAAATCAACAGCATCTTACAACATTAATAACGGCTGCATTCCATTCAGGTGTGTCAGCAGCAGGGCTCGATGGCTCAGTGGCCGTGAAATAACGAATTACAAAGACACTACACTTGGAAAAACATCGGACACATTAGCTCCCACACCGTTTGATTGATGGTTAATCTGAGCAGAAGTGCTTAGTAACAAAGATGGAGAAATAATTTAGAGGAAGAATACGGAGGATTAACATTTCAACAATCCCACACTGAGCGGAAACAGACGAAAATACCTCAGGAGTATAAATTGGATGATAATCAGCAGTAAAGTCTCACTGTACTCTCTTTCTACTCCACCTTCCACATGTTCACATTGTCATTATTTCCCCATAAATATTTTGCATGTTTAAATTATGTGTTTCTTTAACAGAATGGTTCAGAACTGGGTCGAAGCTGCCTCGTGTACATTTAGCAGAAGCACACTTGCATGCAGAAGCAAGGAAGTTAAGTCGTACATTGAGTAAATGCATTTATCACAATGAAACTGTTATTTCCAGACTTGTGGACGCTGAATGAGTGAAATCAGAGCAACGACAAAAGATTAGCAAACTTTTCCTGGATGAATAACGGTTTTGAAAACAACTCCTGGAAATGTCGCTGCCTTGTGCAACATCTGCGTTTGACATATGACCTGTCAATCTACGCTGCAGTTGGACCTGATTGGGCTGATGAAACCCAACAGAGAGCCACTTGAACCTGACAGAAGGCACATTCCACTTTGTACGTGTCAGACGCTGATGTTCCAGCAGCAACAGGCTGACAGTTGAAGTCGGCTCTGAGAATAAACATCTCAACAGGTCTTTGAAACTCGCTCTTTAATGATCCAGTTGTTTCCAGAGAAAATTAACTTGAATTGTGATGCATCGCTTTGTGTCACCTTGACACCTGAGCAGTCATCTGCATATATTTCTGACACCAGTTAGAGCTTGTGCAAATATTGGCTTAAACTAACATAAACAAAAATCCCTACCTGCTTGATTCCTCTGGACGTTTCTGTTACCTGGCCTTCATATCCCCGGTGGAGCAGACTGATATCGATGACTTGCTCTGATTGTGTTCATTTTGTTGCTCTTCCCTGGCTGTTGTGCTTCCACCATGGCCGACTACGCTAATGGTTTCCTCTTCTGACTGTTCAAAGTGTGTTTATTGTTAATACTTCCGACTTTGTTGCGCTGTAGATCCTGTCCTCCACAGCCTGTGTCCGGTCTGCACGGGGTGTTTTATTTTGAAAGTTGTCCAGATGCTCGATACAATTCTGCCGTCTGACTTCCTGTCTGGTTTGATCAGAGCGGAAAGCCGTCTCCGTGCCTCTGACATGAACATGCGTTGTCCACGACGGTTGACATCAGCTTGGCGGTGTCGCAGCCGTTATGTGGTGCAGACGTTCCCGGTGGAATACGGAGGAAGCTTTGCCACCATGTTGCTTTTCGAACTCACATCATGGTGGCGGTGGAAATGGAAACCATCGGCGATATCTCACGATGTCACCGGACCAAACATACATGAACACTCGCTTCCCTGCAGACAACGAGGTTGTTTTGCATTGCAGAGAAACGTGAAGGCGGATAACTTTATTCCTTGTTTCAATTTTAGCCGCTAAGCTAAGGTTTAAAGACATAAAGCCCAGTTAAAGACATTAATCCTATCTGACTTTTCAGCTGTGCTTAGTTTATAGTCTTTGATATCTGCCCAACAGCAACATCACTTCACTAGAAGAAAAGATGACTTCTGAGTGTTATACTTCATCATTTCTAATGCATCTGTAATTTAGGCGATGCATTGCTCATAATGTCGGTGATCTAGTCATTTTAAGCTTAAAACCCTGCGGCGGCGCTCATTTGTAGCGTGAATGGATACTTGTTGCCGTGTGTCTGAGTGAAGAGGCCCGGTCCTGGTCGACTTAGCCGTGTGACACGCGATAGGGTCCAAATCCAAAGTGGAATGGCTGCAGGCTTCAACCTGCGCTTAAGAGGGTCACCGCCGAACAAAGGGGGTTCAGTCAGGAGCTGAGAGGCTGCACACACTGAAAAGAACATGGGGCCAAGGCAGTGTGTGTGTGTGTGTGTGTGTGTGTGTGTGAGCTTTAATTCGACAAACGTTTCTATGAGAGCGTCTCATTTGTCCTAAATGTCTCGTTTCCTTCGCTCGAGTCTTTTTCCTCATCCGCCCACAGACACATCAGGAAGAGACGTGACGAGAGACGAATCCAGGAAATATGCGTTTAGTGAAATGAGCCCATCATTCCCTCCGAGGCGCCATCAGAGGCCGAGCCGAACGGCTCCGCGATGACGTTTTGCTGGCCGGGACTTTGTGTGTTTGCACAGATGATGTGATCGACAAATGACAAATCTGACTAAAGTTACTTATTCTACATTCAGACCACACAGAAGACGTCATGATACAACATTTCTGCAGTGGAAACTACAAAAACCTGTGGAACTTTTTCATATATTTTGTTGAGAACATGACTTAACATAACATGAATACAAATTTTAAACACTATCTTGTCCATAATTGAATGAAGACATCAAACTCCCATGATCCCGTGCTGCATGCTACTAGACCTTTAGTCATGCAGCACATCTTTTTACCAGGACAAAATCAAATCTAAAAAAGCGTGAATAACGTACAGTTGGCGTCGTGGTGATGCATTTTTCGGAGAGGCCGATCTCTATCAGACTCCCAATAAAGCCGAGTCTCCATCCGACAGTTAATCCTCCATCCTCCGCCCGTGTGGGGTGCTCCTTCTGAGTCATGCAAAAAAAAAAAGGGCAGCACACACTACGTCACGTAATGTTATAATCACTTAATGTGCGTGTTTGACACCGTATCGATTAAAAAAACAGCCTTATTCAGACACTTTGCTGTCTTCCTCCGTTCGTTAAAGCACAAGGGTGGTTGTAAAAGTGCGGGAGTGGAGAGAAAGGAAGGGATGGAAGGGAGAACGAGATGAGTCACAGGCTGAATCACCGACGGATCTGAACTCATTTTGCCACGGAAATCTTAACGACCATCGCGAGCCTGAGGGATGCTCGCCTCCGCTTCCAACAGTGCAACTACTGATGCGTTTCAGTCAATACGAGGAGTCTCGTTTAATTCCTGTTAGCTCACACGCTGCTCATCAAGACTCTCTGGTGAAAATGCGTCAGTTTATCCCAGCAGCCGGACACGAATGACACGGGAAAACACGGAGAGGTCGGTCGAATCGTGACTGCTGTAATTTCTTGACCTCGATTGCCACGGTCGCACCCTGAGGGGAAAAAAGATGATACGTGACCTTAGAATTGGCTCTTTCACAGCGTTTTCTTATTTATTAAACTGATCTCGTGCATCAGAAGGGATGATTTGCGATAATGAATGTTTTACAGTGTCGATAGACGGCACAAAACACTCATTTAACCTCTCCGCCGTGTTTTTAGCTTCGTCTGCAGGCCCGACATTGTCGAGACATTGTTGTCTGGTTGTTTAGCCGAGAGCAAAAAAGTGTGACTGAGATTCTCACAGATTAAATTCTTGCTAAAAGACAAACGCTGTCCAGTTGAGGTTTTCTTTTTTTTTTCAAACTGTCTGAGAATGTTTTCAGCGGTTCATTCTGTCGAGAGAGAGGCATCTTGAGAAAATCAATTCAGACTTTCTTTTTAAAAAAAGCCTCTTTTATTTTCATTATTTCACTCTTGTTTTTTTTTGTGCCGGGTCACACCTGCCGGCTGAGCATTGTACCGCGCGATGAATCCCAGGAATGCGGCGTTTCTCAAGAGAACTGATTGACGTGCAGGCTTGTATTCGGTCAGTGATATCTGTTGTCCCAGATATTCCTCGTCTGCGCGCCATCACACGGAGAGCTCGGCTTTCACAATAAACGCTTCAAAATCCCCCTGACACGACCGCTCGACATAATATCTGTACCACTCTACAGGAATAATGCCGTAAATGTTCCCATACAGTCAAGAGCTGTCCGCCTTTCTCCTCTTCTTTTTTGTTTTATTGCAGCCCCTTTTCTAAAATCCAAACTCTTGTCGTCCCTGTTATGTTGCTTCCCACACAGTTTTTTGGCAGAAAGACTCCTCAAAATCGAGGGAATATTTCACCTCTCGAGCCAAACGTGAAGTGCCAAACCTGCGAAAAACACAACGGCGGCCGCCTCGGCTTTTCACTCCGCCTGGCACGCATCGCTCGACGCCGGGGCCATTTCCCACGCCAAACGGGCTCAGAGGGGGCTGAAAAAACGAGGAGAGAAGAAGAAAGTCCTGTCAAGTTTTTCCACTTGGTTTTGTTCTCTTTTTCTGCCTCTGTGTTTTTTCACCTCAGTATCTATTTGTCCCCTCTTCTTTTCTCCTTCTCCCTCCCTCCTCCACCTCCTCTCCACCTCCTCCTCCTCCTCCTCTGCACGTCTAACATGTCATTCTTCGTCTTTTGTACCTACGGGCCCTTTTTCCCCATTGAACTCCCCGCCCTCTCCACTCCTTTGGCTCTCCCTCTCTCCCTCTCAGGGGCCTAATTATGAGCCGGCATTAAATAAAAACATTTATATTTCTCCCCAAAAAAAGGCTCCTCTCTGTGCTTTTTCCTGGACAATGAGGGCTTGTGATTCTCCTCTCCCTCCCTGCTCCCTCTCTCTGTCTCTTTTTTCCGCTGAGTGGCCATTCACTGGGGGTCTTTGTCTCTCTTTGTGATTGGCTCGCTGCAGGACTCCTAGGGGGCAGTAATTGTGTCTCATTAAGTCTTACAGTAGTCGCGAGGGGAGTGTAGCGGGGTGGGAAGTGAGGGGGAGTTCGCTCGCACAAGGCCCCCGCAATTAGAAATCCCAGAGAGCTTGAATGGGAGCCCTAATCAGGCCACAATGGCTGGGGCTCCCTGCCTATTAGGCCAAAAAGGAAGTGTTGCCATTGTCCAAACACACACACACACACACACACACACACAGCACACACACGCACACACACACCAGGAATGCATGCAGCACAGCGGGGATGGATGTAGTTGTGTGGTGGCGTCATCCCAGAGGCCAATTTGGAGAAAGATTGGGGGACTTGAGAGAGCTTTTCACTGCCTCACACACACACACACACACACACACAGGTGCAGACACACACATTATTTTTTTTCCAGCCCATATTGAAGCTAAAAGGCTTCTCATTAGTGATGTTCGAGTTTTTTTTTGCTCTCTGTTTGCTCATTTGTCGCCTGTGATTCCTTTCCCCGCTGCACAACGGAAGTTTTTTTTCATTTTTTTTTTGTGTGCGACAAACATTTTTTTCCGTGAGAAAACATTTCAGCGTCTCGAGTCGAGCAGCAGCAGCAGCATAAAAAATCAGCATGCGGCGTCTGTGGCGGATACATAAATAACCCATGCACCTCTTCCTCTGAGGAAATTCACTAAATTTCAGTTTCAACGCAGAGAAATAATGATATTCCGCCGCCATCTGCCTCTAAAAGTGGAAATGCATTGGAAACTTTGCAAAGCCTCTTCTTCCTCTCTCTCTCTTTTTTATTTTTTTTATTTTTTTTTTATCTCATAATAGGAGCAGAAAGTGGGTCTCTTTTCCTCCGTTTATCTGCGGAGCGTTCCCAGGAGAAACAGTGGCTACCCCTCCTTATCTTTGTCACCGCCGAGTGCTGCAGTGGATTATGAAGTGGATTATGCAAATGCCTCACAATATATTCATATTAACAAAGGTTGAGGTTCATGCGCCCGTGCCCGGAATTTATGAATACGCAAATAATAAAAAAAAAAACCTGAATTGGCTGGAATGTGTTATCATTTAATGAAAATTAACCGGGTTCGCAGCATCGTGCCGTGTTTTGGCTCATTTGTTAATTTGTTGAATTAGCTGCCTCCGTACAATGGAGTGATATCCAATTTAGCTCATTGTTTTATTTATTTCTGAGGTGTTTTTAGTGCAGCTTAATAACTGATATGCCTGTAGGTATTAGTGGATTCTCTTCCCTCGACTGAGACGGAGAAGAATCGGTTCTCTGTCGGAGGTTTTCTACCGAAACAACGGTATCAAAATAAACACCGTCGTAGCTTCACGTCTTTCTGCTTTTTGTTTTTATTGGCACTCTGTCGGTGCAAAAATCTCCACTCGGTGCCGAGCGGCGGAGGAGGGAGCTCGTGCTGAGCGCTGGGTTCATCAAACGCAGAGAAACTGAAGGTCATACAACAAGTAATCTGTTCTACATTCAGCATATGCAAACTAAATTTGCAGCTCATCTTTTTCCGGATAGGCTGTCTGGAAACGTCGTCAGCCCAATGAGCCTCGATTTCGATTAACCTTCGGTCAACCTCGATTACATGTGTTTGAAAAGTTTTTCGTATATATTTCGGGCTACATTTGAGTTTAAAAAACATTTAAACTGCAGCAACACCTTCGAGTTCTCTGGATACAATGGGATCTAATAATTGGCCGGTGTTTCATCACAGAGGCGTGTCGTTGACGATCGACAAGAAAACTGACTCATGAATTATGATGCAATTAAGAAAATTACAGTTATCAGAGTCGTGATTCATCTGCGGTTCTTCGCCTCAACTCATCAGCGTGGTTAAGAAAACAAACTATGGGTTTCTATTTGACGGAACATACAGTAGAATATACTGTTATGACATCCTGTACTGTACAGAGCATTAAATGCTTAGATTACAAACAAATCATCAGTTTCTCTGGGAGCGGAGCGCTAAACAGCAACTCTGACATCCATACAGACGAAGGCTACAGGTTAAAGTCGCAGGTTCAAACCTGCAGACTGGTTGGGAAAGTCTGGGAGTGGAAGTTCCTCCTCCTTCAGAAGTGACTGTTGCAGTGTCCTTCAGCAAGGCATTCCATTTATCAGCTCAAAGAGGTTTTTCTCCGGAGAGGTTAACAGACTGTGTGAGGGTTTGATGGTAAATTGAGGACATCAACCTTTTAATTTGTAAACAGGAAGACTGTGTTATTTATTCCTCCAAAAGTCAACTTGAAATCCCCCTGAGCTCATCCTGCTTTACATCCTGTCGCACGGGGCATTTCACCGGCACTCCCGTTCAGGGTGCGATGAATCAGGGAGCGTCTGCCCACTCTTACTGTTTATTACCTCATAAACACAGGAAACCCTAACCTTTCGTTCCGCCTCGCTCCACTCATCCATCTGGGATCGCTCCATTGGAGATGTGTTTCAGAAGGCTGGGCCTTATCAAAAATCCTTGCATATGATTGGATAAACCACTTGTCTGTCATCTTTATTGACGTGCTACTTCAACCACTCACATCGAAACCAACCTGTGACGTCGATGAGAGCGACGTTCTTTTAACGAAAGAATATTGGGTAGATTGGACAACACGGATGAAACAGCAGCATCAATGTTGACGCTTGCTTCCTCGATGCGAGCCGCCATTGTTGTCTGAATCAAAACAGTCGCTTCTCCGCTACGTCACATCTATGAAACTCCCGCCCGGCGGTCCTGATTGGCTCGACCTGAAAATCTGGTGCCGAAATCCCTCCCAACGGGAGCGATCCCAGATGGATGTGAGTGGAGCTAGGCGGAACGAAATGCATCTGGAGAGAGTCAGGTTAAGGAAACACAGCTGCCAGAATAAATGTTACCAATATGTAGAAATCTTACAATTCTCTGTGTTACAACTTTCTGTTTCGTTATGTGTGTTTTTTCACTTTTGTTTTGAGAAAATGCTGTTTATGGTTTGGGAAGGAAAAGATCATTTCTCGGCTAAACCCAGCTGGGAAACGTCTTGTCAAGAATATCCGTTGCCACTAAACATGGCTAGAAAATATCCAGATGATTTGTTAAATATATCTTTTTTTTGCCACAAGCATGGCAGGAAAATATCCCGATGTTGTGGTCACACTCTCATGAATGTTGAAACACAGTCTTGAACAGTGGTCTCCTGCTTTCTGCTCCACCTTGTAAACATGATACATAATCTAGAAATGTTGATTCGATATGTACGAAGCATTCAAATGAGCCCATCGTTTGCAGAAAGCCTCTCAGCGACCTGCTCTTCAGTCCTCGAGGTTTGAATCTGCACCTGTTGTTGTTGAGATCCATGAATGTGTGTGTGTGTGTGTGTGTGTTTTGTTCCTCCCTGCTGTCTTATCTGAGCAGCATTCAACGACTAAGCAGCTAAAATGTTGCAGCCCTGCTCAAGGACACTTCAGCGGCGCATTTGCGCTACTTAAGAACACACGCCGGCCTCCCGAACGCTGCTTCATTTTGCACTCTCAGCAGCTCGTCTGCATATATTCTGCTGCTCGCTATCTGCAGATTTGCCCCCCCGCAAAAAATTTCATGACCTCATGCCAGATTACATTACAGCGCTGTGTGTTTCCTGTGTGCCGGAGCTGAATGGGCGACTAGCTGAACCAGTATGACTGGGCGCTCTGTGTATCGGAGGAAGCGTAATGAGTTTCATCTCCACCACAGCGAGCGAGAGAGAGAGAGAGAGAGAGAGAGAGAGAGAAGCGCTCTCTGGGTGGCAGCGGGGAAAAAAACGAATCTAGCGGCTAATTGGTGTTGTCGGCTTTTTAAAACACAATTAATGACAGTTCCTTCCCCGTCTTCACCTGACCTAATTGTAGGTGATAATTATTGTTGGGGACCCAATTTGCGCAAATAATTAACAGATGTTTGCTGACAAACAGGCAGACTTGATTCTTTTGCAAATCCCGGCGCCATTGTATTGTTAATTGGGCCGAATGTAAGCAGATACTCCGACGTGTTTCCCCCCCTCCTCCTCCTCCTCGCCGATCCTCGCTGAATACAATCCTAAGCTTCTGAATAAACAGCCTCTACTTCAGGAGGTGTGTTCCTCCTAAAGCCCCGGATTGAGTTTCACATTGTTAGTCCATTTAGGTGACGCTAACAAAAAACAAAATAGATGAGGAGTTTGTTTATTGGAGCCTTTTTACGACTAAGCTGAGTCTGAAAAGCCAAAGGTACATTTTTAAAACATGTAACGATATTAAACCATGTTTGTTCAGAAACTTATGATTATATAACTTAAATTATAAATGACATTTCTAGATTGGTTTCCCATCTGCGCTCTTATGTAACAATCCTCAAAGTTAGCAGCACATGGTTGGACGTTTAATTTCCTCTTTATTATTACTGCCCTTTATTTCCAGACTGACCTTTGGATCATTTTAACCTCGGAGGGTTCAAATGTGGACGAACGTACGCATGTTGGAGCAAGTACAATACAGCTAATATAGCTTTACGTACCGAGCAGTTAAAACGGATACTTAAAGGGTTCAACCAAAATGAATATTCAGTCATTATCTGCTCTCTTACCCACAGTCGGATGAGCTTCGTAGTTCGCGAAACGTTTCTGGAGCTTCGCAGCAAATCAGCGTTGCAACATTCTCCTAAACAGATGTGTTAGTAGACGGGGACTCATTTAAAAACGTCTCTGAAAACCTCTGAGATCCCAAATTGATTTGAAAAAGGCGTTATTTACACCCTTTTATAAGCTGAAATCTTCATTCTAGCTGCTAAGCTATTAGCGTTAGCCATCGGAAGTGTGTTAATGAGCTCGACTGTGGCTTTCAGAGACTCGGGCTACACTTTTATTTATTTTATCTTTTTAGAAGTCCCAATCGAGGCGAGAATGAACAATGAAACTGAATTTTCACTTTTGGATGAACTGTTCCTTTAAACAATTTGTAGGAAATCTGATCTGCATCCTACTTAACTTATTTCCCTAGTTTAAACTTTGTTAACTAATAAGTTGACAGTCCACAGTAAAAACATCCCCAAATCACTCAAAAAGTTCAATTTAAACTCACATATCAAAAGTCACACATTTTGTTGTAGGGTGATGAATCTAAAATTAAAAATACATAAACAAATTCATCTTTGAGTTTAATGAAAGCATAATAATCTGATGTCAGTCACGTCAATCCTGAGTTTCTAATGTTTCATTGCTTATATCAAGTCTTTTTTCATTAGTTTTTTGCACATGCACAATGATTGTTATGCTCTTTTTTTATACTAGCAAACATCTGTAGATTACAGAATGCTACGCTTGTCTTGGTGTGTACAATCTTCCATCTGCAGCACAAACCCCGGTTTGCTCTGTAACACCGCTGGACGCTTCAACATCCTCCCGAGTTAATCCCATAAAAACGTCCTGTTAGTATCTCTGACGGAGCAAAACAATATGACGTCTCGGCCCACGCCGTGTTTCCACGCAGCCGTTTCCCAAGTCATGATAAAGGCATGAATCATGCCAGCGATGGCTGTTTGTAAGGGGTTTCCCACCCTGCCACACAAAGGGGGCTTAGCGGAGAGGCAGCGTGTTTTCAGGCATTGTCCCCCGGGCCGGGACCACCCGTTCCCCCTCGCTGTCCCACTGTCAGTCAAACAATACGCCGCTACAACTCCTGCAACCCCCCATCCTATTTGCTCAGCCAGCCCCTCCCTGCTCCCACCACCCACACTCTGGACACAGGGAGTGGTGACACGGTGTTTTCTTAGCGGTGAATGTGGACTATTAGTCAACAGCTGGGCCACGATTCATTCACAGGGGCGAGTCAAGTCAAGACACGGCGGCTCTGCTCGAGCACGCCGCGACAAGAGGGCAAAGGACATGAATACGGAACAACAGAGCAGGTTTTAACAAACGTTTGCATTTTAACGACACAAAGCGGACAGAGACGACCGTTAAACTCTACAGTTCTCCCTTATGTTTTCCCTTTGTTTATGTATCTGTACTGAATATATCTATCCCCCAAATTTAACCTGAGGAATGTTTTTTTCCCCGACTGACCGGGACGTACGATTGGGATGTTCCTTCCCTCTGCAGCTCTGTATGATTTAGGATGATATGGTGCATTTATATGTTTTTATAAAACACATGTTTGGTAGTTTAAGGCCAAAGACGCTGAGAAATTGTACACGATTTGTGCTGAGATCGTCTGCTTGTTTTGGGTTTGAACTGGTCTGTTCGCGTCAGTTCTCACATGTATCCCTTCGATAGCTCAGTTGGTAGAGCGGAGGACTGTAGGAGAGCATTGCTGACATCCTTAGGTCGCTGGTTCAAATCCGGCTCGAAGGAGGACATTTTTTCCAGACGTGTATGTTACAGATGCAGCACTTTAAAGGGATATTCCGGTGTAAGTTTAATCCATGGTCTAACACACCTTGACACCGAGTAAGACTCCCCCTCGAGAGGTCAAGTTAGCTGACCGCTAGCTTAGCTAGTTTTAGCAACCTCAGAAAAGACCGCACGATAACAATACACTGCAGCTTATGTCTCCAACTAGAAACCGCCATCAAAAAGCCACAATTAATGGTGAGAACAGCAGCAAACTTCAGCAACAGTACATGTACAGTCCCAGCACACAGTACGAAGCATCAAACATCTGCTAGCTTTGCTGGATTTGTATTAAAAACACAGCACAACTCACCCTCTCCTCCAGCAGCCTGCCTGTGTGGGGAAGCCCTGACGAGTCGATTACCGAGTGCAGTAGATTTCCGCAGCTCAAGGATGAAAATGTCTGATTATTCTTGAAGTTTGGTGCTGTTCTCACCATTAATTGTGGCTTTTTGATGGCGGTTTCTAGTTGGAGACATAAGCTGCAGTGTGTTGTTATCGTGCGGTCTTTTCTGAGGTTGCTAAAACTAGCTAAGCTAGCGGTCAGCTAACTCGACCTCTCGAGGGGGAGTCTTACTCAGTCAAGGTGTGTTAGACCATGGATTAAACTTACATCGGAATATCCCTTTAAGTAAAGAAAACTCACTTTGTTTGGTGAGCATCTACCTCACAGAGCATTTCCATCATGTCAGTGACATATCGTGTTACAGAAAATACACAATCGAAACTTGATGTCGGCTGATAACACGACGTTATCACACACAAATAACTTGCACAACAGTGGACTCTTGACTGTGTTTTGTTGTAAGTGTTGTTTAATGATGTTTACTGTTTCAATATTACTGTCACCTTTGACAATAAAGTTTAAGATAATATAATCTTCCAGACAGGTGTTTATGATGCGTGTTTATCTGACTGGTTTATGGTTTTCACATTGTAAAATACTCGTGTGTGATATCAGCCTGATAAATCCAGTATCGGCTGGAATCGAAAACAGAATTACCACATTTATTATTCTCACGCATCAACACAAACAGCCTGTGTCAGCTGAAGTGCTCGATGTCGAAGGGCTTTCATGGGCGTAGCTCTGACGGAGACTGTGTCTCACGAATACGACGAGCTGAAGCACTCGCACTGGCGGGCGTCCACCTGACCGAGCGTTTCCACACTGTCAGCGAGGGCGTTGCGTCATTGCTGCAACAACAAGGCATGGAAGCGAAGTTAGTGACGTGTTGTCTGCAAGAGCACGATGGAAACTAGAGTCTGAGTAACACAAAGGCAGGGAGAGAAAACCAATCAATATCAGCCTATCAGAGATCAATTGCTTCCTGTGCATTTACTTTTCAAAATGAACTGTTACCAGAGGCCCCACAGGTATCAGCTCAGGCTCATTGTCTACACAAAGGATCAGAGCAAACAGGGATGCACCCCTTCGATAGCTCAGTTGGTAGAGCGGAGGACTGTAGAGGAGCAGAGCTGAAATCCTTAGGTCGCTGGTTCAAATCCGGCTCGAAGGAGGAGGTTTTTTTGTGGTTGTAGCTCTTCAAACTAATCCACTCATGTCAGCAAGAATCCACCTCGCACACCGTTTCTGTCAGTCGAGCGTCTCAACACTGAATTCAAATCAATTAGTGAATTTACTGTACTTCCACTGAACAATTAATGTGCAAATCTACAATGTGTTGTGTTCATTTTGTGTATTCTTCTTGAAATAAAACCAATCCGTCACAGTCATCTCGGGCTGCAGCTGTGGATCCGAGTCAATCAATATGAAATCAGTATTCAGGAACAGCAGCACGCAGGGTTATTGAGAGCATGAGCGAGGTACTACAACATAGCCTTGTGGGTCCCTCGGGGCCTCGTCTGAGTTTTTTTTTGGCCCTGGTCTCATCCAATCAGAAGTGAGCCCGACTTTGTAGTCTGATGTCTATGCTGTGCAGGCTCAGGCGCGAGCTGGCGTGAACAGCGCCTGCGGCCATGCTGACCGGCACTCAGGCAGGAGTCAATATGGCTCCAGGCTAAAGCATCTGGGCGGACAGCTAGCGAGGTAGCCAAGGCTACACTTTGCATCGCGTGTGAGGAATTAGGCCGATGCTTCTTTTTCCAGAGCAACTTAATAATGAGTGACACAGAGCTCAGATCCCCGGATCGCTCGCAGGACATGCAGAGAGAGTCCAAGTGCTCTCGTCCAAGCAACCAAACCAGAAACGATCACGGATGACAGATAAGTGCCAAAACAGGAAACAGGAGCTGAGGTAGAAAGACTCGCGCGAAGCTAACTTTAATTTTGTGCGACTGGACTTGGCCTCACTCACTTGACGAACTCAGTGAGGGAATAATTGTCCTGACAGCGACCTGGCACGCAGAACCACCGTGCGTAATATTTATTTGGCGGGCAGTCTGATTGACAAGGCTGAAAACGTTTTGTCACACTGTTATTGAACAGCGAGGCACCTGCCGGGAGGAGGACGTCTGCGTCCCAGCTGGGATTTCGCCGCTGTAACCTCTCTCGGTGTTGGATGTCTGTCGGCGCAGCGGGGAAAGGAGCTGACATTGTATTCTCATCACCTGAACTACGATCCGTCGCGGTAGGTGACTAAGTCAGGAAACTTCCATCCCTCCGTCCAGCACAAACATAATCCCAAACCTGACAGGATACAGGCCTGTAAAATAGGAAACCGATGTGGATTGAGAGTCCGAACATTGAGCAAGTTTCAAGCACAACAGCATTTAAAGAGCTCTTATTCAATCTTACCGGGAGCTTTGGCAAGTAAAGCCCACCAATCTGTCACTTCAGTGTGCTATATAAGACATTAATGGTATTTATTGGGTCTGATTTGTCCACTTTGACCTCCTTAAAAGGTTTAATGCTGTTTTTAAAATGTCAGGCTGCCGATTAGTTGCACGACTACAAGCTACAAGCTACAAACTTGACATATTTGGTCACCAAAGTTGAACAATATTGGCATTTTCTGGTTGCACACACACATAACTGCAGGTTTTTATCATCTCAGTTGGCAGAAAAAAACATGTTAGCGGGATATTTCTGCAAACAACTGATCCGTTAAATGTCACGTCTTGAGGTGGAGGCGTGACAGGCGCGTTAGAGATCGCTGTTCAAGATGGCATTTAAAATTTGAAATGGTGAAACCACTCAACATTTTTGAAAACCACGTGGGGACATTTTTCTGGCTTCGTTAGTGGTGATCACCCCCCGGTGCTCCCAATGTTTGAAAAAACACTGCAGGGTTCCCCCTACGATGGATAAAACATGATAAAGTGCCGTCTAGCATGCTGTTCCAGTTTTAACTGCCTTTTTGTTATAACTTACCATCAAACATCCTTTTCCTTCACCTAACCAGGTAGTTTTAGTGCCTAAACCTAACCAAACAGTGAGGCACACTGGTGTTTTGTGCCCAAACAAACCAGCGTTGTTGTGACATAAATCTGAAAACTGAGCATAAAGAAAAGTAAAGATTCAACATATCAAAAGTAAAGTTTCAGCAGATCCATTGTTTGCAGAAATGCACTTATTCTGGTGATGGGGTTGGTCTTTATGCATGAATATGAGCCCATGTGCAATTAAACCAGCAGGACATACGACTGTAGAAGTGATCTGAGCTTCAAGCTATTCGATTGTTAAGGCCGGCACACACCGGCTCAGACGTCAGACGTCTGAAGCGTTAGGAGAGAGTCGGACGAGTTCGGGAGCTGCTCTGTTCGGTGTGTTCAGCTGGACGGCGTCTGATCAGACTGAACATGCGAAGTCGGCCGTCTGAGGTTCGGACGCCGTCGGATACTCTGATTGGTTGTTAGCTAGCTGTTCGGTGACCATTCTGATTGGCGGTGTGCCAGCGAATCAGCGCGGCGTGTGGGAGGGGCGGCGGAAGTGACGACGGTAAACAAACCACATAAACAGAGACGGCACAGAGTTACAAACAACACTTCACCGTTCGTTATTTTGGGGATAAACCAACGTATGTTTGGAAGCCATGGCTGTGTGGACCGAGGACTTTGAGGAGCAGCTGGCTGCCCTGGTGGAAGAGAGACCACCGTAATACGACATCACGCAAGTAATGCTGAGCTAACACTGTGTGTGCTTTGTTCTGATAAGCTACGGTCCGCACTCCGTTCTGTCATTTCCTGTTTTTATGTTTTGGGTGACTGGCACGAGACTAGCGCCACCCGATGTTTAGGAGACTTATTGCAGAACGTATACGCTGCTGTGTAGCCGGGGCGGTGTGTTTCAGTGTGACTTTTCTGCCGAACGGATCAGACGGGAGGCGACGGAGTGGTCTTGGACGGTGTGTGGGGGCCTTTAGAGAGAAGAAGATAAATATTAAGGAATTGTGCAGTAGTGCAAAGATTTCTAACACAAGACACTGAGGCATAACTCACTTTGGGAAAAGGAGATACTGTTATAAAACGATATTATGAAAGCAAACAGTCTAATCTGTCATAAAGGAAGCCGATGACGTCGTCGTAATCCAACGGTTAATTTAGGGGGTCAGACGTGGAGACGTTGTGGCTGCTCCTCGCTCGCATCCCCGGTAGTTTGGTGTGGTGGAATGCTAATGACGGTGAATCACAGGTCTCCGGTCGATGTGCTGGAGGGGAGCGAGGAAGTCAAGAGACCACCCAGATCTCCTCCCCTGTCTCCCTTCTGAAACACTTAGCGGCGTAATTATATGGGAGTGACATGTGAAAAACGCTCTCTGTGCAAATATGGATTAAAGCCCCAGACAGACGCTGGTGTCTGCGTGCTGCGCAGTGTGTGCACCGCAGCTTACTTTCCTTTAATCACCACCTGAGAGTTGCGAAAAAAATGCGGAGGGCGAAGTTTGTTTGAGTGTTATAATTCTGTCTGCTCGGTACTAAGTCATTTGTTATCCTGTATTTTTGAGGTCAGCTTTGAAACGAAGGCTGACGGCAGACTTTGAGTTGTTAATTCTCCGTATTGGCATCCCGCTGCTGAATCACATCCTCGCTCTCACATCGTCCTCCTCCGCTTAAAAAAAAAAAAAAAAAAGTATTGTTTTTTCGGATTAAGGCTGTCTGACTCTCGGCTTTTGTTTCAGCGGCATTTCTCCCCAACAATGATCCTTTGCACATCCTCAGGAATGCTGCCGATGATCTAATAAGGAGTCACCGCGCTCCACCTTTGTTTAATTGGTGAGATGCACAGATTTCCAAACAGAACTGGCTGGTTTGTGCTCAAAAAAAGACAAGCAGGCCCGTCCAGACTGAGGAGAAAAATGCTAACATGGTTCAGAGAGTGGTTTCCTGAGCGAACCACTTTTATAAGGTGGGTGGGGCAGGAATCAGGTGCCCAACCGATGACAGATTGACAAACAGGTGTAGCAGCAGTCGACCGGAGATGTTATCAGAACGTATTTCGCAAGGCGAGATTTATAAGCGTTGTCAAGAAAGTATGTGGAACTGGGAATAAAGCGTAGGCACAGCAGGCCACAAGATTTGCATATTGTTCAGCTTATCAAAGACTTCAGTGTCATTAATCATCACGTCACTAATTCTCAGCTACTTCTGTTATTCCACAGTGCAGTTACAATCAATTTTTCCCTGTTTTAAGGTCAGTGTCACCTCGTCTATCAAACAGCCTCACCGTTTTCTGTGTCATATTTAAGAGTTCAGATTGAAGTTGGCCTTTTTAAGCTCATCTCAACCTGTTCGACAGAAATAATTGTGGAAAAAACACAGGCGAGGGACCAGATCTTGATACTGGAATCATTCTGGTTGCCGTTTGTGGTCCTATAAATATTGATCTTTTTTATGTGGATAGCAAAAAGAGCCCGATCACAAAGGCTGAGACTCAATCCAGGAACCCATCGCCTATCGTCTGACCAAAGTTTAGGAATAAAGCGTAGGCACAGCAGGCCACAAGATTTGAATATTGTTCAGCTTATCAAAGACTTCAGTGTCATTAATCTCAGTGCCCTTAGAGGTAAACGTCACTAATTCTCGGCTACTTCTGTTATTCCACAGTGCAGTTACAATCAATTTTTCACTGTTTTAAGGTCAGCCTCACCGTTTTCTGTGTCATATTTAATAGTTCAGATTGAAGTTGGTGTTTTCTGCTCAACATAGAAATAGTTGTGGAAAAACACAGGCGAGGGATCAGATCTCGGTACTGGAAAGGTTCTGGTTTCCGTTTGTGGTCCTATAAATATCATTTTTATGCGGATAGCAAAGGCTGAGACTCAATCCAGGAACCCATCGCCTATCGTCTGACCAAAGTTTAGGGTCTTTTACAATTTTATCTGCTCTCACATGTAAATGAATTCTCTCGTCCCTCAGCTCAGACTCCGCTCTCAGGACACCTGTTATACGTATCCTCATAAATAAACACAAACCGGCGCACTGAAGTGGGAAGTCTTGGCCCGGATCTGCATTAACCTGAGATCCTCTGGCGACACGGGAAGCCCTGAAATATTGGCCAGGCTAAATTGTTATCAGACAAAAGCAGATGGGTTTCCCGAGATTGGACGAGAAATTCGGACTGGCCAGCGACAGACGAGCGAGAAAATGGTTTCAGTCCACGCAGAAGCGTCACTTCACTGGATGTGGGAAAGTCTCCCAGCTCCATCAGTTGCATCAGATTCCCAAAATGACATTAGTTTGCAGTTAAGTGTCGAAGCCGTCTTGTGGCTTCAGCAGAGATGAGTGATGGTTTAATAGTGCGACTCACTCACAGGGACGATGTCGAGGTGGACGGCAGACGTTAACACAGGAGACTGTTGTTCATTTCCTTCTGACAGGCAACGCTGATTCTGTGACCGCAATCTTTCCATAACCTGAACCGTGTGTTTATTATTGCACCATGACGACAAAAGGTTCCCCGGCTTAAAAAAGGAGTAATAATTCTAACCGCGACCGCTGAACCACAATGTTTCCGTGAACCTAACCAAGTTGTTCTTTTTTTTCTTTTTGCAAAAAAAAACGTAACCAAACCTCGGTTTTGTAACATCATAAAAAAAAGATTTATTATTCAAGTTGTTCACAGCAATTTTGGGAAGCACAAACAAACCATCTCGTTCTGTCTGTCGATAGCAGGGGAAAAACTCGTCTGTGTTTCCTTACAGAGAGACGATACAAAAATATTCTGTCGCTTAATTCCAGTTTTTCCAAGCGAGCTAAATATAGTAAACACTTTCTCGCAGCTGACGGTCATTTACTCATTGCTAAATGCCACATTTCCAGACTTCAGAGTCGAGCTTATCTCTGCAGGTGCAGCTGGTTTTGTTCCATAAACTCCAATATTCAGCAGTCAATATTTAAAAACAAATAATAATAATTTTGTGTGTGATGATGTTGGATGCTCGTGAGTAGCTGTGCAGTTCACCTCGCTGCTGGCGACGTGTCTTCCTCCCTCTTCCCCTCCGTGAAACCTTATATCTGTGTTTAGCTGATCGGATAAACATCTGTATCTGCAGCAGCAGAGCTCCCACAGCCCGCTGTGACCGCTGCTCTTCCTCCTCGAGACGCTCCACTGTGTTTTTTTGGTTTAGAGAAAAAAAAAATACAATCGAAAACAAACACGGCGTTCAGAAAGTGTAGACAATGGCCGGGTCGAGAGCGCCGCGCATTCCTCTCCACTCCAGCTAATATTCTGGGAGATTCTGCGCTTAATGTAATTACGGGGGAAATAACGGTCTCCCATGTGCAGAGGGGAGTCGGTGACGGACTGCAGGGATGGACTCTAATGCTCCGAAATTCTCTCTGTTACTGTGGGAGTAGCGCTAAATGCATTTCCCAGAATTCCAAGGCTCAGGTTTGACTCATGGACTCACGGACCGCATTTCCAGAGCCCCCTTACACCTCCGAGGGATTCGGCTAACAACTAAGAACAAACTCGATCTGAGCTGCGAAGGTATTAATTCGTGAATTTTCCAGTGACAAACTATTAAAGAGGGAGCGAAGTGGCTGCAGAGGGACGAGCGCAGCTGTAAAACAGATGTGAGGGACGCCATGTTTTTTGCAGTAATGAACAGAGTTTCCAGTCTGCAGTCGGCTTCTGAGGGAGTTCAGCGATCACAGGTGATGCCAATCAGCAAAGGCGACACCAATTTGGATTGCGAGTATTCGGGAGTTTGGACTAATGACATCATGTCTGACATCATAGCTCGATCAGACCAGATGGAATTCATAGCAACTTGTCAGCGTTGTGTTTAACGCTATAATTTGAGTTCAGTGACACGAACCTGCAGTAAAAACTGATGAGATAATAAGACAAGATGAACCTTCGTCGGCAGCGTGATTCATCGACGCTGACAGGAAAAACATGTGCGACTGAATCTGCAAACACTGACTGAAAACACACACGAGTCCCATTAACACACCTTAAAAGAAAATTGTGTTTATTTGCTGTATCACTAGCCCCTTTTAGATAGAAAAGGTGGCACATGTGCAGCAAGGTAAAGGCTGCAATGTGCCTCCTTGTCTATCTAAAAGGGAGGTGTAATATTCCTCCTTTTCCAAACAGCCTCCACTTTTCCTCCTCTGGTAGGCATCAACATGTGACGTGACGTGAAGCAGGAAGTTGGGCGTGAAGAGAAGCAGGGCAGTTTCTGCTTTTCTCCCAAAATCCTCTTCCCGTTTAACATTGGGGCTTATGGGGCAGTTGCTGGAGTTTGTGTCGGTTAGACGCAGATAATTCAAAAACCGTACATCCTCCCGATAAAGTGGACACGTTGCCAGACAGAAGACAAGTGTGGCTACGTTCTTGGAAAATATCACTATTGTAGTGTGAAATCTGTGGCTAGGATCGTCATCTAAAGAAACATTTTCGGAGAGTTTTTTCAGGCTCCCCCACTCTGCCAGTTGGTGCTGCGCGAACATTCCGCAATACACACACATTGAAAATCCTGAATTTTTCTGAATTTTTCGAAATCACTCACGATCAATTAAGGGTCACCGTTCAAAAACTAAACATCGTAGAAAGAAAGTTCAAATACAACTCAAATAGATAAGACTTGTGCCTACATTTTAAAGTTTGAATGGTGTCTCTAGGTCAAAGTCTGCCAGAGCAGGAGATGTTTGAAAAACGTTGATGATTTTGTGACTTTTTTGACCCCGTCCCATTCATTCCTTATGGGAAGTTTTTCGCAGTTTTTCTTCAAAATAAGAGCTTTACATTGCACCCCATCGGAGTTTAGAACTGGGTTCTTAGCGGGGGGCTTTTAATTTGAAAGTAGCGACCGCTATTAGCTCGCCGCTACAACAACAAGCGGACAACCAAGACAGCTACAGAGAGCGAGGAGACGCTAGCATCTCCCGGATCTCAGCGGCTTTCCAGCTGCTCATCTTCGTGGATGAAGTGACGAACTGACTGCTGTGATCAGCTGTTTCCTGGTTTTAAAACTCCCGGCTGTGGGTGCGCAGCAGTGCACGTCATCCACACCTCCGCCCAGCTCAGCATTTGCCACCACATTGCCGCCTCGGATTTACACAGCAATGGAGGTGCAAATAAGTGTAACGTTACCCTCCGAGGGGCAAAACTGGTGGAACAACACAGACCACCAATTTGCCGCCTTCTGTCTAAATCCGCGGAGCGAGCCGCCAAAAGGACGGCAGATTGGTGGCTTACTGCCCAGAATAAAAACGGCTACTGAGAGCGAGATGAGTTTTATTCAGAGATGTAGACGGGTGACAAACGTCTCAGAGTCCACTCAACTTAACTTTAACATCCGTCGCCTTTGTGTCCTCTGATCCATCTTTTGTTCCCGCCTTCCTGAAGCGTCACTAATGACTGTTAGTTAGAAAAATGATTCATCGTCCGCTGTTTACTTCTCCGCCATGACTGTGGTTCAGGCTCGGTTAGGTTTTGGAAAGAAGAAAAGTGCTACTTGCGGCGTCCAGACATGTGTCCACAATGAACCCTCTTCAGAGTCAATTAAGTCTTTTCCCTCTTACCATCTTGATCCGAGAGAGGTTAACTGGGCCTGCTCAGCATTTTAATCGGACCATTAGATGTGAAGTCCGATTGTATGTAAGCTTATGAGAAAATGACTCTACTTCTCACTTGATTTATTAGTGTACAGTCGTTGATAGCGAGTTTCAAGTCTTGACACGTCCCTACAACGGCAGTCGTCAATCAGGATAGCGATGCACGCCAGCTCCGGCTCCAGTTTCTTGTCCAAATATGGTCATTTCGGGCTCCAAAAACAGACGATGGCACTGTAATGCCAAACTTCAGGCTTCAAAACAGTAGCCCACAAACCAATGGTTTGCGTCACGGTCGGTTTACACTCCGAGCTTTCAACCTTTTCAAAGCATTTCTTCTGGATTATTCACACTTACGAATCCTGCATTCTGAACTAAAATCATTGTATCGTATAAACACACGAGGTCCTTTAAATATCTCGCTGCACAAAGAAACATAATCTTTGTTGCACTCCTGGTATTTTGCACAAGGCAACATAAGAGGCTGTTTCTGGAACTGAAAGTTCTGGGATGCGTTTTTTTTTTATCAGCCATCTGTCTCGACAAAGTGTCCTTCACCGACACACACACACACACACACACACACACACACACACACACACACAAACCCTCCTCCCTGCTCAGCAGTGGTTCTGGATGAGAACATCAGATAAAAGCATCGGCATTAACTGTTAAGTTGCTCTTTCGCGACGACATATGTCGGCCGTATTCACACGTGAAGAAGGAAGGCGATCTCTTAATGCGGAGCTGTGATGGCCGAGTGGTTAAGGCGTTGGACTTGAAATCCAATGGGGATTCCCGGTGCAGGCGCAGGTTCAAATCCTGCTCACAGCGATGGTGTTTGTCCCTTTAAAGGGATATTCCGGTGTAAGTTTGATCCATGGTCTAACACATCTTGACACCGCGTAAGACTCCCCCTCGAAAGGTCAAGTTAGCTGACCGCTAGTTTTAGCAACCTCAGAAAAGACCGCACGATAACAATACACTGCAGCTTATGTCTCCAACTAGAAACCGCCATCAAAAAGCCACAATTAATGGTGAGAACAGCACCAAACTTCAGCAACAGTACATGTACAGTCCCAGCACACAGTACGAAGCATCAAACATCTGCTAGCTTTGCTGGATTTGTATTAAAAACACAGCACAACTCACCCTCTCCTCCAGCAGCCTGCCTGTGTGGGGAAGCCCTAACGAGTCGATTACCGAGTGCAGTAGATTTCTGCAGCTCAAGGATGAAAACGTCTGATTATTACTCCATGGAATGCTCAGTTCTTATTATCGAGAGCTGACAGGGAAAAGAACGGAAGTACTGGAGTAATAATCAGACATTTTCATCCTTGAGCTGCAGGAAATCTACTGCACTCGGTAATCGACTCGTCAGGGCTTCCCCACACAGGCAGGCTGCTGGAGGAGAGGGTGAGTTGTGCTGTGTTTTTAATACAAATCCAGCAAAGCTAGCAGATGTTTGATGCTTCGTACTGTGTGCTGGGACTGTACATGTACTGTTGCTGAAGTTTGGTGCTGTTCTCACCATTAATTGTGGCTTTTTGATGGCGGTTTCTAGTTGGAGACATAAGCTGCAGTGTATTGTTATCGTGCGGTCTTTTCTGAGGTTGCTAAAACTAGCTAAGCTAGCGGTCAGCTAACTTGACCTCTCGAGGGGGAGTCTTACTCGGTGTCAAGGTGTGTTAGACCATGGATTAAATTTACACCGGAATATCCCTTTAATATAAACTGTATGTACAGTAGACCACCAAGCCTGGAAGTGTACGTTGAAACAATCATCTGTAATAATCGAAAGATCCCCCAAGATCCTTCCCATTCTCTGCCTGTGATACTTCAATGTCAGCCGGTGGACTGACAGAAACTTAATAACCCGCTCCCTCGCTGCTCGCTGTAAACACTCAGTGGAAGTGTATTATTTTTGGTTCTGGATACCTTGACCCGTCAGCCGAGGCCAGATGGAGTCTCGGCACACTGAGACCGGAGGAGGGAAAGGAAGGAGGAGACATTCGATCCGAAGTCTCCACATGTGTCTCTTTCTGCTCTGCCTGCAGCCTCCAGGTTCACGTGTGGACGGGACGACATACTGTATTCACCGATGTGCATGAGTTCTGGTTCAGGTCCAGAGCTGCAGACCCGAGACCTGGAGAAGTCTGATATAATAAGGTAAACTGAAGCCTGTGAGACTGGAGTTACTTAACTCCCTGAAGACTTGACTTGAGACTACAATCCTGGAACAAACAAGACATTGATAGTTCGACCTTGTATAACCACTAACCTTTAATAGTAATCTGCATTAACACGCATTGAAATAAGACTTTGTTTTCCTGCTGACAGTTCTAGTTAAAATGCGGCGAGCTGTCTGGCAGAGTTGAATGTTTTCAGCTGTTTCGACGACTGCAATCAGAAGTCAGCCCGATGCTTTATCTCATCCAGCGCTTGTCACATTTTCCATGAGAAATCTAGTCTGCAAACTCTGGCAGACCCCTTCGACTGGTTCGACTCCGGCTCGAAGGAGGCGACTTCTGTGGTTGTAGATGTTACAGAGGCTGGGTAACACAAGCGACACATCTGTCTGCACCGGCAGGACAGCGGATGCGACGACACCCATAAATAGACGGTTTTCTGCTAATATTAGACACCGCGGCTTCTTTAATCCGACCAGGAAACACGAGGAAGCGAGAATCACTTTCTGTGTACAGTTATTAAAGGATTCACTCTCGATATTCACTCCTTCTGCCCGACAAGAGACGCTAACAGATAATAAAAACTGATATTTAGACCACGACTGATGATTAAACTGCAGTGTGAGGGGTTTTGTTGGCTCTGTTTTTCCTCGTTTTATGAGAAATGTGTTGACCTTTCACCATCATTAGGTGAGAAACAGCACTGAAAACAAACATTATACTGCCAATATTGATCTTCTAGATCTGGTATTTAAATATAAACTGAGGCCTTATAATAAAAAACCTCATAAATAACCTCAAACACAAGCTAAAAGCCATATAAATAACTCTGTATTTGCATGTTCTGTGTCACAACAGTGTAAATGTAAATGCTTCTCTCTGATGTGGTGCTGCAGCTGCACGCTGGGTCATTGTTATTGCGTTTGACCTTCTCAAATCTCATTTTCTTTTCTTTCCCTTCCACCACAGCGACAACACCCAAACGATCCCAGGCTCGGCTCAAGCCAAGACAACCTGTATCCGCCAACAAGTGTTACCCAACCAGCCCGAGCCGATGTTGGACCGCAGGGTCGTAAACTTTTAACGACGAGGATTGCACATCAAAACAGCCAGTGTTTAACACAATAACAGGAGTTCCTCGGGCTGCTGGTCGCAGTCACACACAGTTAAATTCACATTGTAGACATTTAGCTGATGCTGTTATCGGACGTAACTTTGAAACAAGACGGAAACATTGTCTGCTGGACAGAACGAACTGATCTTTGTTCGGTTACAGTCGGCTCAACGGATGTTTGATCTGCACAGAGTCGCCTTTTTACATTCAGCTTCCATATTCTGATTATGGGAATAAGTGTCCTGCCTTTCTGCACCTCAGATGACTGATGCAGTTTTGGCAAAGAAGAAGAAAAAAACCAACAGCTGACTGGATTATTTGAGGCGTTTCCTCAGTTCAGTCAAGCATGAAGGAAGATCTTGTACCCAAAAGTTGATTGCAGGCAGCTAATCTTATTCTGGTATTGTTCGAGTTTGGCACAACACACCACTGGCCGACCAAAAACATCCAAGCACACACGCCTGGTAGATTACGTAAGCACTTATAACACGAACTAGGTATTTCTACTATTGTTTATCTGGCAGTGATCGCAGCAAGCGATAAAAATCGCTGATAACTTTCCAGAGCTGTCAGATCCTGTCTCACGGCGAGTCACAACATTGTTAAGGGCTTCGTGTCGTTATATTGAATTCTGCATTTCTATCTCGCTCTTGTTTTTTAAATCTCAGTCCTCGTCAGTGACCTTAATCCGCTCGCTTTCCATCTCAGCCTCGAGTCTCTCGAGCCTCCGACCGGTTTTTATCTGCGGCATGTTTATGTGATCATGCGTCTGTCCGGCCGTAAACTCTCTCCCACAACCTTCAGGCGGATTATGATCCCACGTATCGGCGCTGTTTACGTTTGGCAGCCAGATCGAGAGGTAAGATAAGCAGGGAGAAATAAAATGCACCCGCACTTCCGCCACCAGTGGGCCGTGCAAGAACACACACACACACACACACACACAAATACACAATCGATGACATAATTGTGTGTTTTTTTTAACTCTATCGAAGGAGGTAAAGAAATTCCTGAAGATATTAATGTTGCACGTACTGTAAAACTGAATACTTACATCCACCAACGCAAGAACTTTATGTCTCGCTCTCACACACACACACACACACACACACACACACACAAATCCCTGCTCCGGGCTATGTTATGTAGCCAACAGAGCTGCCAGGAGAGAACGTGCCTGTCTGTCTGTCTGTCTGTCTCTGTTCCTGCCTGTCCGTCTGGCCGCCTGCCCGACTGTATCGACCTGCCCGCCGTTAATTCGCCGGATAAACAAACACGTGAAAGTGAAGGAAGCTTGACGTCTTACAATCTCCCTCAATAGAGAGCTGTCAGCGGCGGGGATGTTTTACATCGCGTAACATCGAGGCGGTTAGCTGACACTTATCCTGAGTGACGTCCGGGGAGACGAAGAGACAAAAAAAACCACGGCTTCAATTTGTGGATTACCTAAAAATAAATAAATAACGAGTTTAAGCCAAGTGCTGTCGAAGATCAGGGAGTTTTGGCGTCTCGTGTGACCACAGAAAGAAGAAATTACACATAAAGGAAAGAAACAAGAGTTTGTGTTCAATGTTCAGGTGTTCAGTGACGTCTACCTGTATGAGTGTGTGTGTGTGTGTGTGTGTGCCCCTGCGGCGGCGCTCACTGGTTGTGTTATCAGCCCGAGGTGAAGGGAAGCGTCTGGGCAGGTTAACATCTCCGAGCGCCACCGTCAGCCAGCTGTCTGCTGCTGTCCCGCCGCCAAAACTATGACTCGCTCGCCCTGGCAACCCCGCGAGACAAACCGAGCCAAATCACTGCCGTCAGGGTGAAAACCTGCCTACCTGCAACACGGAACCGGTTCCAAAATATATAGCGAGGCGCTGACTGACTCGCTGTAACATCCATGAACACTTCAATGTCACAATTAGGGTTGTCAAAAGTATCGATACTCAAAAAAGTATCGATACTAAAACGTTGTATCCGGATACGATACTCATTTTCAAAAGTATCGATAACCCCCCCCTCCCCACACCGTGACGTGCACAATAACAACAGAGCATGATGGCCAGTGCTGCTGCAGGAGGTCCAAACCAACCAGTTTTGGTTGAAAATGAAAGAGGGAAAAGTGTTGTTTGGAGGTATTTTGCCTTCGAGCCTGACGTGCACGGAAAGCCGAAGGACGCGGATAGGCCTGTGTGCAAACACTGCTACAAGGCGGCGGCGACCAAGTCGAGCAGCAGGCTACTTCAAACTTGGCGAAACATCTTAAGGACCGACAGCCTGGCCTTTACAGTGAATTTCAACAGGTTAGTGTCTTTCGTTTCAAACTTACCTATTACTGATGTTATCGTGGCCGGTGGCCCGCATTAATGTTGGCCGTGTTATGATTAGCCATTAGCCGCAGCTAGCAATTAAAGGCTGACGTCACGTTAATGATTATAAACAACGTAAATAAATAAATAAATCAGGCACGTAGTATGCCCATATTACGTTAATTGACACAGTGTCAGTATACATAAGCATAGAGTTAATAAGTTTACATAAATGTTGGTGACTGAAAAGTGTTATTTTCTCTCTTGAAGACCCAGAATGAAGCAGAGAAAAGTCGACCTGCAACCAAACAGCAACACACACAGCCGACTCTACCATCTGTTTATTTTTTGCACTACCTCAGACCTGAAACTTGTTATCATAGTTGCAGTTTCTTTTTGCACAACTGTTTTTTATTATAAATATTTAACCTGTGGTTCTGTTAATTTTTACATGTTGCATTTTTCTTGTTAATAAAAATATTTCTGTTAAATTTGGGGGTCTTTGTTTTTATCCTTGTGGTATCGAAAATGGTATCGAGTATCGAATATTTTCCTGAGTATCGGTATCGAGTTGAAAATTTTAGTATCGTGACAACCCTAGTCACAATTCATGATGTGTGTTGGAGTCATCTTCCATGAGAATCCACATATTTTGCAGTGAAGTTAGAGGTAGAAGTCATGATGATCAGACCTGACACTAACATCCGTCCTGAGTGATCCGATCACAAGTAAACAGCTCTAAGTGCCGGTCCAGGATGCAGCTGAGATCTGACCACATTCGGAGGTTGTTTTTGGCCGTACGTGATCACATTTTGACAGCGGCGTGTGAAGGAATGTGTCCCGGGCGCCTTCTCAGCTGGCATCCTCTGCTACAACAACAACAAGAAGCCACAATGACAGGTAGAATGGATTACACGCCGCTTGATTCGATGTGGTTCACTGTGATGCAAATGAGGCGGTTTGGCTCACTTAACCTGCCAGTGTTTCAGCCGATCCGATCACTGAACCAGGAGCTGGACTCCCTTAAAAATTGCAAAATGTTGAGACTTGCTGAGTGAGAAGAAACTTAAAAAACCCACTGAATAAACTGAATCATCAATGCTTTCTTGCATATTCCACATTTAATGCAAAACAGTAAGTTGTTTCTTTCCTTGGTGCATCTTAGCTGCCAACATGCCGTCTGAACAAACTGCTTTATGAAAGAAGAAAACATTCTCTTGACGTAAACATGTCAAATTTTCAAAATAAAGTAAACAGGAAGTAATATAGGCGACTTCTTTTTCTCAAGTCCCCAGACTCCCTTAACAAAGCTGATAATTTGTGAGCTGTTGAGTTTGGAGAAACTTTATAAACTTTACGAAACGCTGCCGACGGCAAATTCTCAATCATTTGGGCCTTCTTGTTAATTCGGCTTATTCATTAAGTTATTCAAAAGCCTGTTCCCGATGATATACAGGTTCATTTGCCGACAGAGCAGCAAGTAAGTGGTCGAGACAGATGTTAATGTCAGGCGTGGACCGACACGCTGTCCAGCTGTGATCAGATCACCCGAGACAGATGTGAACACCAGAGTCAAAGTCTTAAAACGATCACATACGTCCTGTAGTTACAGAAATGTGCTCTCTCCATAAACCAGGCACATGGCTGTGCTGAGAAAGCTATGTAATTTACAAAAAAAAGTGCAGGTGTGTTGATGAATAATTAAGCTGCAAATTACCCACGAACCCTTTTGATCATACATTCCCAGACGTGATGAAGAGCCACCGTGCACGACTGGAGACAGACAGCGTGCAGACGCCGCAGATTTGAGGGTGAAATGTGAAGGTTTGTGATCATATTAAGGGGTCTGAATAAACCAGACAGACACACAAAAACCAACCACCTGTACGTACACACAGATGTGGGTTTTTTTTAATGAGATCTGTGGCTTTTTGGGTGAATTTGCTTTCATTTCAGCGCTTGTTTCTTTTTCACAACTTCTGTCGAATCCTGGCCTGTAAAAAAAAAAATCGAGATCAAGGACAAACAAAGCAGGCAGAAACACTATAAACACAAACTCCTGGGCTAAAAAAGGAAAAAAAGTTGTCTGTTAGCCTCCGTTCTAATTATTGGAGACATCACAGGGACATCTGCCCCATGAATTTGTCTTTGTACGGCGGTTTTGTAACACTTTCTGTGTTTATAAATCTCTCGTGGCAACCTTCACCTTCCTTCAGCCGAGGCTTCCAGTCAAAGCGATGCACGCCACTTTGTTGTTTATGGCGCGATGACCCCTGGTGTCATCTCGGGGTTTGATCTCGCTGCTAACCTGCGTCTCCGCTCGCTCTGCAGGTGACTGATTAGCAAGGCTCTGGAACAAACCGCGGCGCCCGATGCGTTTGAGATTACATAAGTCCCGACTGCGGTCTGATCGTGGTCACGCCGTCCTGCAGGCGGCCGGCGTTCTGCTCTGCTAATGTCGCTTTAGTTTATCTTCGTGTTTTGTCTTGCACCTTAAAAACCACCTACACCTTAAATCCCTCACACATGCACATCACACGCTGACTCTGCTGCTTTCCACAACCCATTACTTTTCTCTTTAATTTGATTTTAATAAAACATTCTCTGCTAACTCGGCGAAAGGTTGATTTTTTGTCGGACGGCGAGCACCGACTGTTGAAGAAAAGCTTTCACCGAGTTTTTTTTCCAATCTTGTATTTTGTTTACAGGATAATTGTGTGTTTGAACAGAAACGTGTTCGCCAAATTGCTACGGACCGCGATGACAAATTCTATGTGTGTGGCTCGCCTGAATAATTACATGTCTTTTTTTGCCAACGCTGTAAAGATAAACAGCAAAGTAATTTCCCTACCTGAACCTGACTGTCTTTTTTTTGGTAAATGTGCTTTGCAGACAGGCTTGTGTTGTGTGTTTTGGTTGCACTTTGTGTTGCCTATTATCCTCTTATCTCATTTTTTCTCACTGTATATTATTTCCCAGCAAACATTTGTTGGAAGGTGACATGTTCGTCCTTGCAGAGCCTGGTTTCCTGGTTGAATTCTTGTGTTTCTCCCTATTTCTAATTTGACTGGTGGAGAATGCAAATCTAATTTAATAACGTAAGAACACTGTGCTACTTTTAAGGCACAAGGAGCCTGATTATTATAGCCAGTCCTAACCCTAACAGACCAAACTCCATTCTAAAAGCAGGCGATTTAAGGACTGGCTGTAATTTTAGTTAATAAACCTTTAGTTACATCATCACTGAGACTATTACCTGATTCCCTTCAGGCTTTAGGCACAATCGGCTCAAACGTCATTCCCTCAGTAGCATCATTAAGTAACTTTTACCGCAGACGTAATGGTTTTAGGATGCAAACTGTGAACATAAACAGGCCCGTCTGTGGAAATGATTGGACGAACGAGTGTTTAAACTCGACAAAAACTCCAATCTAGTACATTTCATGCCTGTGTGACACTGAAAACTAAGCGCTCAGATATTGCTGGACAGTTCGAGGCAACTCAACATGCGTGTAGTTTACTTTGGATGGAGAGACGAACCTTCTGTTTACAGTGTGGAAGGTAAGCCAGAGGCCCAGCGGCCACATTCCTGGCCCTCCTCAGCTCTGACGATGTGTGGTCTTCCTCCTCGGGTCACCTGGTCAGCCAGCACCTGAGGCCACAAGATGACTCGACCTGTTTCAGTTCCATCTCATGCTTTCTTTTGTACATTCTCAGGAGATGTTCCCTGATAAATGATCCCAAGAAATGTAAAACCAAGTCGCTTATTCTCTAAAAATCTATTTATAGTAATAATTAATGTCTAATCTCCAGGTTCAGTATTTCAGTCTTGTGTCTGTGTATGTGGAACTGTGGGATAAAGAAGATTAAAGATTAGGAAGATTTAGTTATCGATCATTTAGACCTCACTTTACTGAAAATTATATTTTTTTTTCATCAACTTTCCAACACTGGATATTTGGAATGCACCCTGAAAATAACAGAAATGAACTCGTCACACATCAAATAAAAAACAAAAAAACAATATAAATACATCCTTAAATATCCCTCCCTTCAAGCCCACACACACACACACACACACCTCCCTCACGCAAAGACACACACGGTGCTGCAACAACGATACGAAAGTAAAGAAAGAGAAAGAAAACAAATCTCTAACGATCTCCTGCAGGATGAGACCCTCCTGCGGTAGCTGCGTCGTGCCCGTAATAACTGTGAACACGCTAATGTCTCGTCTTTAAACAAAACTTAAATTACTCTAAAAACAGACAACGCCGCCGTCTGGAGAGCCTTCGTCCTGCCTCCATCCAAAACTCACTTCGTGACCACCCAGCGTCAGAAATTAAACCCGCCACGGCACGAAAACCGCGGCAAGTCACAGAATAAACCACATCTTCTCCCGTAACAGAATTAATGAATTAGCTGGTTTGGGTTGAATCCAGTGAACTCACAATGCCACTCGTCTGGCGGCGGCGAGGGTGGAAAAGAACGAGGGGCAAGAAGAAAGAGACTAAAAATAAGAGGAGGAAGGATGAAGTGAGAGGGCGAGCGTGAACTAAACGGAAAAATGAAGACACGAGACGTCACAGCAGAGGATATTAAAAACGGTAAAAGGAGGAAGGAAGGAGTGAAGGAGAGGGGAGGAGGAGAAGGAGGGATGTGAAATGCAGGTGGGGAGAGAAAAAAAAGGCAGATGGAAAAAGAGAAAGGAGAGAAAGGGATGGCACAGGGGAGCGAGAGGGGAAAAAACGCCAGAAAAGATGCCAGAAAAACAGGAGATGAGAAGGTAAAATCCTTACGAGACGTGGCGGGAAGAGAACGGCACGAGAGGCGAGGAGGGGACGGAGGAGAGTGGGCCGCTGAGAGGGCAACACCAGAGGTCAGGGACGGCCAATCAGGATCTCCGGCCTCCCGCCTCCAGCGTCGCCGCATGTGTCTGATGGGAAATCCCACCGAGAAGCCGCTGACCTTGAACAAAGAGGAGAGAAGAGAGACGGCAGATACTGAGAGAGAGGAGGGAGGGAAGAGGAGTAAAAGAGTGAAACGAGAGGGACAGAGGTGAAGGACCTGCTAACATTAATGACATAAACTGCTAATTAGCAGAAGTTTAAAATAAAAATAAAAAAGAGGAAAGGAACCGAGTGAAAGGAAATCTGAAGGGAGGCATTTGGAAAGAAGGGAGGGAGAGACGAGCAGCGATGGGACAGAGACGACGATCTCTTTCTTCATCTTTTAGTCACGATAAGCTAAAAATATCCGTAAATAGATTCTGGCTTGGCAGGTGCAGCCGGCACGAGCCGGGAGAGAAAAAAAAAGTGGCACGGGGGAAGAAAGACGCTCAATCAAAATAATTATCCGCCGCAACAAAAAGACAAAAGTTGGCGAGAATTCTTATCTCGTGTCGTGACTTACCTGCCTCGCAGCGGGGTATTTTTAGTCAGGCTGCCTCGGTGCGCTGGCAGATAATCTTGCTGATTTCGGTAAATGTTTTTCTGTGCAGGTGGTGTGAGTGGTCCGTGTGGTCAAATAAGGACAACGGCGTACACTTGAGAATGCAAAGTTTTACGTGTTAACCACAGAAGAAGTGACAGGTGACTGCTTTTCCTTCTGTCGCCTCTTTTCCCCGCAATAAAAAAACAACCACAGAGGAAGAAGATGAACCCGGAGGGCGTCGCAGAGAGCAGCAGAGCAAAAAAAACCTCTTTTTTCTCTTTATGTAGGGACACAAACACACAAACACGTCCATCAATTTATATTCACGTACTGTAACTCTGTCTGAATTCTCCGTACGAGGAAACTGAGACACGTACGTAAACATACGGAGACGTTTCCCTTTCAACAGCTCATCATCGCTGCCAGACTCGCCTCGGTTAAAATGTGTGTCAGCAGAAACAGTTTCACTCGCTTCCTTTTGTAAACATGTGATTTGTTTGGCTGAAGGCTGGACGTCCTTTTTTAAAAGAGAAGGAAATTGAATTATGAGGTTTTTCCCTCTGGAGTTATTTTCGGGTTTGAAGAAATCAGAGTCGTCCTGTAAAAATGCGGCGCTGTGAGGCTGTTACAGCTGTAAGTTCATTAAGCAACCAATTATCTGCATTATCTTGTTATAACCTTTACGACACACACAGGAGAAGTGTGTCTGTGTGTGTGTGTGTGTGTGTGTGTGGTTGTGTCTTTTGCGGTGTATTGTGCCGTCGGACTAATTCTCCTCTTTGTTTCCGGCTCGTTAGCATCGAAAAGGGGCTCGGCTGAGTGCAGCTGGGGGGGAAACGGCAAATTGGGGATTATTAGTCCATTTGCTGATTAGTGAAGTTAGCTACTGTTTCAGGAAAAAGAATGACGACGGACGAGAGGAGATTACTTTGTGTTGACGAGGAGCCAGCTGCAGAAAAAAAACTACACAATCAACTGTGCGACTGCAGCAAAGTACCGGCCTGTTGAGAAGTTAGTAGCTGGAGACGGGGGTGGATGTGGATAAAGTCTAGACCAGTCGTGAGAGCGTGTTTTTGGCATTGTGTGTTTCTGCAAACCAGAGATTAAATTTTTTTTTTTACATTTTATACGTAACATATCAACATTTCTACAATACTGTCATGTCAGGAGGAAGGTATACGGTGGTGGACTGAACGCTTACATGCATGAAAACCACTGGATATTTTTATCGTCGGGACATTTTCCAGCTGTGTAAGTGACAACAAAAACGTGTAATGCTGACGAGACAGAGACCGAGTGATTTTAAAGACACACTGTGGAATTATTTCTCCCATCTAGTGGTTAAATGTTATTCTGCATCCAAATGAATGCTGCTCTCTAGCGCCTCGTGTGCTTTCAAATGTGCGTTGCAGCCTGTTGGAACTACGGCAGGCGGGATGTGTCAAGATTCAAGAAGCTGTGACAACAACATGTCTTCAAACAGCACTTCATCAAGTTTAGTTTCGGGTGATGAGGTACGTTATTTCAAACAGACTTCAAACTGCAGCTGACGAGCGCGTCTGGCTAAGCTCCTTCTCCGTTCCACAGTCACGCTGGCTCTGAGTGAAAACGCCTTTAGCCTTATCTGTACCACGTAAGAGCTTTTTGTCCCTCTCACCAGTTCATCGTTTTTTATAGAGCGGAAGGACATGGAAGCCTCCGTATGAAAAATTTCCCATAAGGAATGAATGGGACGGGGTCAAAAAAGTCGCAAAATCATCAACGTTTTTCAAACATCTCCTGCTCTGGCAGACTTTGACCTAGAGACACCATTCAAACTTTAAAATGTAGGCACAAGTCTTATCTATTTGAGTTGTATTTGAACTTTCTTTCTACGATGTTTAGTTTTTGAACGGTGACCCTTAATTGATCGTGAGTGATTTCGAAAAAATTCAGGATTTTCAATGTGTGTGTATTGCGGAATGTTCGCGCAGCACCAACTGGCAGAGTGGGGGAGCCTGAAAAAAACTCTCCGAAAATGTTTCTTTAGATGACGATCCTAGCCACAGATTTCACACTACAATAGTGATATTTTCCAAGAACGTAGCCACACTTGTCTTCTGTCTGGCAACGTGTCCACTTTATCGGGAGGATGTACGGTTTTTGAATTATCTGTGTCTAACCGACACAAACTCCAGCAACTGCCCCATAAGCCCCAATGTTAAACGGGAAGAGGATTTTCTGTTGGAACTACGGCAGGCGGGATGTGTCAAGATTCAAGAAGCTGTGACAACAACATGTCTTCAAACAGCACTTCATCAAGTTTAGTTTCGGGTGATGAGGTACGTTATTTCAAACAGACTTCAAACTGCAGCTGACGAGCGCGTCTGGCTAAGCTCCTTCTCCGTTCCACAGTCACGCTGGCTCTGAGTGAAAACGCCTTTAGCCTTATCTGTACCACGTAGAGCTTTTTGTCCCTCTCACCAGCTCATCGTTTTTTATAGAGCGGAAGGACATGGAAGCCTCCGTAGAGCTCGCCCGTCCTATGGAAATACAGAGAAGTGATTCTTCCCTCAGGAGGAGAAGTGAGATTGTTGGCAGAGATCATTTTACACCAATGAGGACTTATTTATGAATGAAGACGCTGATTTGAGGTAATAAATTACTTAAAACACGACACAGTGGACCTTTAAGGAGATGTCTGGAGAATTTCCAGCCACGTGTGGCGACAGAAGGAGATAACCTAAAACACGATCTTTAAGCTTTTTACCCTATCACAGTGGTTTTTGTGCCTAAACCTAACCAGACCAAAAGGCACAGCGTTGTCACGGAATAAAACATCTGTTGTCTTGAAAATCAAACGATGATGACTGCAATACCGAACATATTCTGGTATTTAATAGGGAAATCCATGTCAGATGTGTTTGTCCAGCTGTTTTCACGTGTTTCTGCTGAAGAGGGAAAGTTTGTGTGCTGTCACTTTAAATCTCAGCGTAGCATACGGACACATACGTAGCGTGACTTTGTTCACCAGACATCTTGTGTCTAACATGGAAACCAAAACGTATTTGTACATGGTCATAGATTTTGTCATTTTGAAATTAGGGACGATTAGGAAATTAGAGCTCCGTGTGTCTACATGGTATGGAAGTTATTTTACTTCACTCAGATGTGAATATCTTTGCTTATAGTTTCATTTAGGACCCTGAACGAACTAACTGAGTGACTCTCTGGGAGTCTGTGTGATAGATTTGCTTGTGATGCATGTCACTTTTTTTTTTTTTTCCCCTTCTGCTTTTTGCTCGCGGTTCAAAGTCGCCTGCACGGTCGGCCCGGGAGTCCTCCTGCTGGTGATCAGCAGGGTTCAAGATGCTTTCAAGTGCATGAGAAATATGCAACACACACACACACACACACACACACACACACACACACACTGCAGAGACTTATACCCACCCATGTACAGGACAAACACACACACACATCCACACTCAAACACTTCTTTATTAATAAGGTAAACAGTCGTCCCGTCCTGTGGGAGGGTTCGTGGGACGGCAACTGTCCACACACAACCATCCACGTCTCTTTTTCACTGTCTCTGCCTTTGTTTGTCTCACACACACACACACACACACACACACACACACACACCCATGTCAGAGGCTCGGTCCACATGTGGTTAAGGGTCTATCCTCTGTTTCCTCGTCTCGTCTGAGCGCCGGAGCCGAGCCCTCGGGGCACCGCCGTCTAATGAGCCGCCGGCTGCTCTGCGTTTGTCCTGTCAGAGCAGGAAAAAAAGAAAAAAAAACGACCTCGCTTGCTTTTTCGCCGAAGCCACGTTATCTCTGCGGGGAAGCTCGCCGGAGCTGCAGCATCTTTAAAAGGATTTAGTGCAGCTGAGCGTGAAATCCCAATCTCTCATGGTGGATATCCTCCTTTAAACAGATGTTAAAACCACATCCACCTGGAAGCCGGCGCGCACGGTCACCTGAGGGCTTATTCATCCGTCCGTACATGTTTATTATTGTGAATGTGCATGTTAGGTGACACATATAGCTTAGAATATGTATATATAACACGCCATAGGATGTGTTTTATGTATGTTTGCAATAAAATCCTGGAAGACTGACATTTATTTTACATCACACCTCATTTTTAGCCTGTTATAAAAAGGTTATAGTCCAGATTTTCTTCATCGTTTCATGTTTGACTGAATGCTAAATCTATTGTTTTGGTCATAAATAAGAAATTAAAATTAAAAAAGCACATTTTGATACAGAAAAATCACTTTTTGACACCTTTATTTGAAGCCAGTGTTCTATATTTAGTAACCGGAACCAGAAATCTGCATGGTACCATTTAGATCTGCAAGTTTTTTTCTCAAGTTTTCCTCAAAGTGCCTCCGCTGACTCTTTATTATCTTATAAATGCTGTTATATTACGTTGTGATAGAGATTCTGACCCACTGTGCATCGTGGAGGGTAAAGTAGCGCCCCAAAATCTCAGCAGGGAGGATTTACAGCTTTTCCACACACGAATTTGGCCATTTTCCTCATTTGCCACAGACGCTCCGACTGTTGTTTGTTTTCCTCGCGCTGCTGCGTGGGTTTGAATTGTGGGACATTTCTCTTTTATTCTGGAGCGTTACGGAGTGAAGGATCTGTTTTATTGTCAGACTAAATGCAGAGAAGACGATGCGGATGACACGGTTGTTAAATCGACCTGGAAGTTGCAGAGGAGAAGAACATTTCCTCAAAGATATCTTGTGCTAATTGTTGTTTTGTCTGGTGTGTTTGAATCATACTCGGTCTGCAGAGACACACAAACCAAATATTTGGTATTAAAATTAAAGAGGGAAACGTGGTTTTTAAATGAAAATGTTAATCTCTCCCTGCTCTGTGAGATAGAACCGTTTGGCCGTTTGCTCGGACTGAAGTGCTGATTTAAGCGAGGCAGCGTTTTATAACTCTGTCGGGGTCCAGAGGGTTAAAACCACAGCGAAAACAAATTGAGGTCACTTAAGTCTAGTTAGCTTTTTTCAGTCAGTCCTGTGCTGTGCTGAGCTGCAGAGCCGTGATCAGTGGGTTTAACGGCATTTTGCAGAATGCACGACAACAAATGCAGATGACGGATCATTTCCAAAAAAGGCACAGTTGCCACGAGGGAATCATTGCTCACACAGTTACCTGTGAGTACAGTGAGTACGGTATGGAGAGGCTGTGTTTACTACACATATAAAAATAGTTCTCTGGCTGCGTCTCATCACCACTTCTCTCAGAATAAACGATGATCCCGGCTAGTTTCTGGATCACCACAGCCAGGATCGTCTCTCCTCCGCTCCCCGCTGCACCACATGGAAGTGATCAGGCATCACATACATCACTGAGGAAATCCCAAAGTGCAGGCATCCATTGTCTCTGTTTAGCACATAAATCAAATGCATAATGTAAAAGCACGTATTGATAAAGAGCCGGAGCGTGGAGGAGGTCTGCTGCAGTCGGGGTGAAGCCGCGACACAGACATCAGCGCTCAGTGTCGGCTCAGTGCCGAGGGAGAGGGGGAACCCCGCTGAGAGGGAAGTCCACCGAGCAGCTCGTCACACACCACTGTTACTGTGTGTGTGTGTGTGAGAGGGAATTACAGCTCTACCGCTGCTTTAATTCATCACAGCTCTTCACTCCTACACGCCGTCGCTCTCTGTGGGTCTGATGTTCACGTGTCCTTGTCACTGAGTGATTACGTTAAGACAGCAGCTGCAGTGTTGACATACATAAACACATCTAGTGGGGAAGAAGACTGAACTTCTCAGTCCCAGCACTGATGGAAACAGCTGATTCACATCTGAGCATCCTCTTCCCGTCAGCTCTCTCTGCTCTCTGCTCTGTTCAGGGTCAGCGGCTTCTCGGCAGGACTTCCCATCAGAGGGATGAACGCAGGAGGTTTCCTTGCACCTTGTAAGACGTCCCTGCAGGCAGCCGGCCGAGTGCCTTCCTCCTCCTCCTCCTCCTCCTCCTCCTCCCCTCTTTTATAGGTGAATCGGGACTGAAGCACACTTAGGAAGTGAACCGTGGAGCATTTCTTCTCCCGATGTGCGGCGTGAGCAAATGGGAACAATGAGATTCAAACCTGGGTGGCACCGAGTTACTGAAATGCTTTGAGTGAGAATATAACCTGGATGAAATTAAAGTTACAACCAGTGGAAACACACGTTTCACAGGTCAATGAAAACAAAATATATCCAGGTGTTCTTGTGGTGACAGAGCCAAGAAATGATCTTTACCTCACGCTAACCAGGTGGTTTTTATGCCTAAACCTAACCAGACCCTTGTTGTTACAACATAAAATGCACAAACGCTGGTCTTTTCCTTAATAAATCTGCATTCTTGTTCACTCGTGGTGGTTAAATGACATTTATTCGTGCAGCTCGAGCCTTAACAAGCCTTCAGTTTCCCTTCTTTCCTTCCCCGCACGTCATCATCTCCTTCTCCGTCCTCTCTTTCCAATCTCCTCCCACGTCTTCCACGCGCTTCCTTTCCTCCTCTCTCGGCTGAATGAAGGTTAAACGCATGCACACTTATCTCGAGTTGCGAGGAGTGAGCAGGACATTACATAATCTACTCCACCTTATCAAATCGCTCCCGTTTTTCGTCTTATCTCGGCGGTCGATCGGAAACTTCAACTTCGACGGTGCTACCGGCTTCTCTGATGCAATTTAGATTGTTCCCCCCCAGGTGGAGGAATGGTGCCTCAGCAGGTTAAGGCGGTAAAACCGTAGATTTGAATCGTGCATTTCCTCATCCACACCTATCTGCGCCTCCTCACGATTCAGCGCTCACCCACTTCATGACCTTCAGTCTCTCTCCACCCCGTCGTTCCTGTTGCTCTCCCATACAATCAAACAAAGCGGAGGATGCCGCTAAATACCGAGATTTTCCAAATCCCTCCGGAAAGAGGAAAGCAAAGCCCTTATCGCCCATCAGCTTGTTTAGTTTTACTTTAAACTCTTAATGAGAAGTTTTATCTTCACACCACCTATATTCACCGCTGCTATCTGCCACACATCAGCCATGAGAGGAGGAGGAAGAAGCAGGGGAGACTCGAGGAACTCGTATTTATCTCCGTCGTCGCAGCGCTGAATTTCTTTGCCGCGATCGAATGAGAAAAAATGACGAAGCCGTTTTGGGTTAATTAGGGACTCGACCCCGCGGAGAACAGGGCGTCCCCGGTTTATCTCCCGCTCTAACAAGCGGCGTGGCTAACAGCCGTTTAAAACGCCACTTATTTACATTTAGAGTGAATCTTATGGCCCCGGCGGCCCTCGGCGGGAACTTTACGACTCGCGCTCACAAAGAAACAAATGTGTTTAAGTGCCTGGCTTTTTAAAAAAGTAATTAACCCATTTGTTCGAATGTCACGGTTCGTGTTTTTTTTTACACCGAGTGAAGGTTTTGATTAGACACGGCGCCGGTTTGTTATCCACTCAAGAGTATCTGTCCATTTCATCTCGCCGCCGTGTCCGGAGGCAAACTCCCTTTTTTTTTCTGTTGCTAGATTGGTGGGTGTGAAATCAGAAAGTTAACGTCAAATTACCGTGAGAGAGAGAGAGAGAGAGAGAGAGAGAGAGAGAGAGAGAGAGAGAGAGAGAGAGAGAGAGAGAGAGAGAGAGAGAGAGAGACAGAGAGAGAGAGAGAGAGAGAGAGAGAGAGAGAGAGAGAGAGAGAGAGAGAGAGAGAGAGAGAGAGAGAGAGAGAGAGAGAGAGATGTTTAACTTTGCTGTTCCTATTTAGAAATGAGTCAAATCAGCTTCTGGTGGCGCAAATCAAATTTTCCCCGAGTTGACAGCCAATTTTGATGTCGACAGGAGAGTAAAACAGTGTGACAGGCTGAGTTTAGAACACACACACACACACACACACACTCACACAGGGTTTGGTAATAACTCTCCCCGTTACATAATCAAATTACAAAACATATGAAAAAACATATTTTCAGGGATAAAGTGTTGTGAGGGGGGCGGCTGTAGCTCAGCTGGTAGAGCAGATCGACCAGTGCTCAGGAGGTTGCTGGTTTGAATCCCGGCTCCCCGGGGAGGAGCTGAGCTACATGTCGAAGTATCCTTGAGCAAGATACTGAACCCCAAAAATTGCTCCTGAGGTGCAGTTGGCACGGCCTCTGCCAGCAGTAAGGACCCGAGGAGCTGAGGTGTACCCCGCCTTTGCCCTTCGATAACTGGGATTGGCTCCGGTAACCTCCCCGCGACCCCTTGAAGAAAGGGATGAAGCGGCTACCGTGACCATCAGCGGTTGACAATGAATGACTGAATGAATGAAAAAAAAAAGTGTTGTGACACTACGGGAGCCTTAACTGTGGAACTTCATCTCGGCATCACTGCAGACCCAGCTGGCACCGGACGTCAATAGACGTTGGTCTTTGGTTGGATTCAAGTCATGACGTCAGGCGACCAGAACCCAACGTCCATTGACATCTACTTTCAACATCTGTTGACAGAGGAATATTGACGTCAAATGACGTTAATATTTTGTTGTTTTTATGTTGTGGTGTCTGGCAACCAAAACCCAACGTGTGTCAGACGTCTTGTACTCGCACAACTTTGAATAATGACCTTTTTGATCACAAAATTCTAATGTCTGGACAACATCTATCAACAACGTTGATTTGACTTAAGATAGTCTACATAACTGATATCCAACGTCGGACCAACGTTAAGTTCAGACGTTAACCCGATTTTCATTTTCAACTAAATGTCAACTAAACGTCTATTCAACGTCGGAGGCGTCTCAATTAGACGTCTCTATGACGTCTAATTGACTTCTAGTGCCAGCTGGGGAGCCTTGCAGAGAGCTGAACACACACACATCCAGAAACTGGCTGCAGACAGCAGCAGTCGGTCTTTAGAGGTTTTTATTGGAACCAAATGTGAAGCTTTGGATGAGGCCAAAGGTTACTGTGCAAAATGAACTGGGATCCACAACAAGCATCACATGCCACAAAGCTTTGCTCCTTTGCACAACGTCTTTATATAAAACAGTGATACAGTCCGGCATGTGACGGCTTAATGTGGCTCGAGTGGTGGGAGTGGGCTGCCATTATCTATCGAATCCCACTGACTGTACTCCTGTCCTGTTTTGATCGAGGCGGTTAATCCCAAATTATTTCCAGTGTGTACATGTTGCATTCAAGGACAAAGGCCGAACGTGTAATTTGATTCTAATCAATCTAAACCTAAACCTAATAGACCCTTAACTCACGTCTCATGACCACACAGGACATGATACTCAGAGCATCTGTGTTCAGATCATATTATTGTTGAGTTGCAGCAATGTCAATGATCTCTATATGCTACTCTTTGGACAACCACACACACACACACACACACACAGTTTCCCAGTTGCATTATTGATCCGTCAGGCGGCTGACATTTTGCTCACCAGGTGTCTGGAGAGCAGCCGGAGTTTCAATCCAACTCTTGACTTTTCCTTTGAAGCCGTATTTTCCGACGCGTGCAGCCATAACTGACACTTCATCGGCTAATTTGACAAATTGCTTTGTTGCGCTGCCAGTTCCACAACAGCAGCGACGAGAATATCGTAACGTTATGTTCACAAGATGGTCTGAACGTCTCGGGATAAACTGACAACGGGGCAGAAATAATTAAAGGGCAAGGCGATGATCTCAACAACAAGCAGCGGTGTTGAAAGATTCTCGCTGTGACATCAGCACGAGAGTCTTTTGTCCGCAAATGCACCACTTTTCTTTCAGTAAGTGGAGAAATACAATAAAAGCGTACTCAAACACAAACACACACCTCAGCCGACCCTCTCCCCCCTCGACACACTCGGTCCTTCAGCTCTCAGCAGCACAGCTGTGCAGCGCTGACGCCATCGCAGGTCTCGAGGAAGGGCTTAAACGTTGCGAGCGCGGCTCTCCCGCAACACAAGCGGACCATTGTGGGTGCGCTGAGTGCTGGTAACAGCTGGACCACACGGCGGTTATCTCGGACCCCGACCCCGCGGCGATGACAGGATCAGCTTTGGCCAAAAGCTGCCTTATCCACAGTCGGCACATGATAACATGATGGATGAGCGTGAAGACAGGCCGGAGGAGCGAGCTGGCACACAGCGACGGTTTCTACACTTACAGTGGGTGGAGGTTTACACGGGTTCTCGTTCTGGACTTTTAACCCGCGTGTTAATTAACATGTCGTGTGTTGAAAGGTTAAAGTAGCACTCAGAGCTGTTTCATGTGTGATTTATGTGTGACAATCAAAGAGAGGCTGCAAGAGACTCGAGTGTTTCAGCTCTACTGAACCAAAGCTACACATGTACACACAGAAAAATAAAGGTGCTAACTGGAACCAAAAATGGTTCTTCAGAGTGATTCCATAGAAGAACCATTTTTAGTTCCACACAGAACCTTTTAGCAAGAGGTTCTTTGAAGAACTATTCCCGCAAACGGTTCCTTAAAGAACCGCCAAAGGTGCCTCAAAGAACCATCTATGGTTCGTTGAGAACCTTTTAGTAGGAGGTTCTTTGAAGGACCATTCCTGCAAACAGTTCCTTAAAGAACCCCCAAAGGTGCCTCAAAGAACCATAGATGGTTCCTTTTTGCAGGAATGGTTTGTCAAAGAACCTCTTGCTAAAAGGTTTATTGTGGAACTAAAAATGGTTCTTTGGAGTGATGTCATAGAAGAACCATTTTTAGTTCCACAATGAACCTTTTAGTAAGAGATTCTTTGAAGAACCATTCCTGCAAACAGTTCCTTAAAGAACCCCCAAAGGTGCCTCAAATAACCATCTATGGTTCTTTGAGAACCTTTTAGCAAGAGGTTCTTTGAATAACCACTCCTGCAAACGGTTCCTTAAAGAACCCCCAAAGGTTCTGATTCTTTGAAGCACCTTTGGGGATTCTTTAGGGAACCGTTTGCAGGAATGGTTCTTCAAAGAACCTCTTGCTAAAAGGTTCTTTGTGGAACTAAAAATGGTTCTTCTATGACATCACTCCGAAGAACCATTTTTAGTTCCACAAAGAACCTTTTAGCAAGAGGTTCTTTGAAGAACCATTCCTGCAAACGGTTCTCTAAAGAACCACCATCAATGGTGCTTCAAAGAACTTTAGCAGAAATAGGTTCTTTAAGGAACCATTTTCAAGAAAGTTCTCTGTGGACCCAACTGGTTCTGTAAAGAACCTATTTTAAATGGTTCTTCTGTAATTTTTCAGAATAAATGGTTCTTTGAGCATTTTAAATTTAGTCATAAATTCCTGCTTGATATTTATTGTATTTATTTATCGGTTGGACATTTTTTGTCTTTGTTTGTTTCCGCAATCAGTCAGCCAACCAGCCCAAACAATCCAGAGCTGTTTGGAGCTAAAGCGATTAGTTGATCAACAGAAAATGTATTGATAACTATTTTGATAATAGGACTTAATAATTGTCTCAGTAATTTTTAAGCAAAAAAAGTCAAATGTCAGAATTTGCTGCATTTCTGGGTCTTAATTTAGAAAATAATCTGCAGATTAATCGATTAAAGAAAATAGTTAGTTGCAGCCCTAATTTCATGCTATTACATGCCAGCAAATAACTCCAATAAAAATGAAGAACCTTTAGTACTTTAAAGAACCACAGAAAGTATGTGAAGAACCATCCCCTATATAAAAAGGTTCTTCAAAGAACCAGAGAGCCTTTTGAAGAACCATTTAAGAACCATTATTTTTCTGTGAGTATCATATCAAAATGACTCGGTTATAGTTTAGATTTCCGGCTTTTGAATTTCAAATGTTTTACGGACATCTGTAGCCACCAACATACAAATATCCCAGCATGCACTTGATTGTGTAATGGGACCTACAGCGTGCAGGAGCCAATTTTTTAAAGGCACCATTATTTTTCAGTTTTAAATGGCTTTTTCCAAAACAAAGTGGTAGAGAATCGAGTGTGTGGGAGAATTAATGATATCATTGATTAGAATATTTCTGGCTTCATCTTTAAACTTTAATTTAAAGGTGCAAATCTGTAGAACTTGACTAATAAAGGATCAAAAATCCACCTTCACACCAGAAACAGAGATAAAACAACACACACGTTTGTTTTCTCTTCTTTGATTAGTTTGACCTGACGCAGATGTCGAGGACCGTCAGGAGGTGCGTCCATCATCGAGAGTGTATATTTATGAGAGGATTATGTTTGGACCTCTGCTTCCTGCAGCCTCTGACCCCAGTTCATCCCCACATGTTATTGGCTCGTGAGTGATGTCCAGGCTCTCCTTTGATATTCTCATTGCACGTGGATCGTGACAAAGTTAAGGACAAGGTTGTTTTTTTAACTACAAGGATGTGGTTCTTTCATTTTTGCACATATTTATCAAAACGCATCTGACGTTCCTGGAGAGTGTTTCCTTCTTGAGCACCATCGATGGACTCAGACAAACACTTTTCAGAGTTTCTTCTTCTTCTTAGACATAAAAATGACGTGGCTCTTTTACCATCTCTTTCCTTTACGCACACACACACACACACACACAATATCAGACAGACAATGGAAGGTGCAGACAGGTACAGAAAAGCCGTCACACAAACCCACAACTAATTTTCCGGGGGGTTCCGAGGTAGATATCCGCCGAAAAAAACATGAAGAATTCCTGCTTCTGTCCCATTTGTATTACTCCTAACATTCACAACATGATGCAACGCTTGCAGCTCCGAGTTGCAACTCAAGTGTAACACCTGTGTGGCGCTGGAATATTTCTCAGCCTGACGTTTTTCTGTCAAACATCTGACACAAAATGGTCATTTTTTTCTCTTCAGGCGATGGAGAAATATTAAAAAAGGCGAAGTGTTAAGTACAGAACTAAGTAGCTCACGGATGAGTGTCTCGAATCCTGACGAACGTGTTACCTGTCTGGCTCTGGGCATCGAGGTGAAGGGGCTGACACATCCGAAAAGAAGTGACACCTACTTTCGAAAATTCAAATTATGAAAAAAAGGAGGGAGGAGGAGAGCGAGGGAGACGTCTGTGTCTGAGAGAGCTGAACCGAGCGAGTCACCGAGGCTTTGGCTCTGAGTCAAATAATTCCCTGCACCAGCTGATGTTAACACGAGCGGCAAACAAATGAGGCCCGCGGATGAATCCTGTCAGATCCCACACTGTCTCCGTACTCCTCTCCCACTGCCTCAGTGAACGAGGAGAGTATCTGTGTGTGTGTGTGTGTGTGTGTGTGTGTGTGTGTGTGTGTGCACAGGTATGAGTGTGTGTTTATTTTGTTGCTCTGCACTACTTGCATGTCGTTTGTGTACCGCTCTCTCGTGCGGTTAGTACGGATGCTAAGACGTCTTCTTTAGATTTCCTTGATGATTAATAAAGTTGGAGTCTCAATTTCCCTGTTAAGTTTAAGTTTCATGCCTAAGTGACACATTTGATTGCTTGTGCACATCTTGAGAAATGTCCGTCACCTCTTTGATTACGTGTGGTCGAAGGACTAGTAGTGAAAAAATCCTGAAGATCTATGTTTCGCTCTCTTTGGCGGCACCTGTGGCGATAAGCTGTAATTGCAGTTGTGGTGTTGGACCTCACTTCCAAACAGAGATGCTTGTGTGATGTCTTTTGACTCGCACTGTTTTTTGAAGTTTAGATATAATATTTAGATATAACCTAAAACAAAACGACAAAACAGGACTACCGGTAGTCTCCAACTCAAACTAAAATAACAAACTAAAATAATTAAGCCCCGCCATCAAAGACGGGAAAAAAAACAAGGGTTAACTTCACCAAAGAAAAGAAACAAACCTTCCCCTGCTGCTGTAGCCCCAGAGTGAGAGACAAAACGGCCTCCCTTCTCCTCCTCTTTATACCCGAGCTGATTACAAACTGATTACCAGCCTGGAAGGCCGGGAAAAAAGGAGGGAGGAGAAGGGAGGAGACACAGCAGCACAAACAAAACACTCCCCCTACCTGGCCACACATAACACAGAGTCTGTAGTCACTAATGTTTTCTTTGTTTGTTCGGCCATAATCACTGTTTACTTGCAACCGGTGGCGCCCCCAGAAAATCTTGGGGCAGCAACCAAAAGCTTGGGGTGGGAAGGTGATGCTGACTATGTGTATCTAATTTTCATTCACATGAACTATAATGAAAAATATTCATTATTGATTTACTGTAGTACCTAAAGGTGATCGGTACCATTCAGCCACTTAGACACTTTTATTCTGCACCTTTTCTATATGCTCTTTAGATGCATTACTTTAACATGTTATCAATATTTAGTGAATCAGGGCTCAAAGAACAAATCTGTTGAGTAAGCTCTGCCTACCTCCTCACAGACCAAACGCTACTGGGTGATGGAAAATGTGTTACTAACTGATCGTTGCTCGTGATTTTCTTTTCCAGGAATATTGACACTGCTTTCATCGGTCGGCCACGGGCTCAGTCACCGTTGTGTTACCTCATTTGCAGATAGATGGTGACTTCAGGGTGTCGTGTCAGGACAACATTTTTTAAGGTAAGAGTGTGATGAAAAAGGTTGCAGACTTTTTTTCTCCACAAGCTGGAACTACTTCCTGAGAGGAGAGATAATCCAGTGTCCAGTTACACAACATGTCGGAGTGTTACTGTACATCAGTCCTGTTCACTGAGCAGCAGTGTGTGTGTGGTACACGCAGGGCAGATGCAGTAGGTATGTGTAGAAGCAGTTACATGCACAAAGGGGAGGTGCACGCAGCAGCCATGTATAATGAATGAACAGCTGAGCCGCTGGAGGACGAGGCCGAGTAGATGCTGGTTTGTTTTTTAGTTGTTGTTTTTTTTCCACATATCACATGCTAGCGTGTCATGCATATTTCATTGGGCATGTCTGGTTGGGCTGCTGCTTGCCTAGGGAGCCAGACAGATGTTGCATGTGCCTGTGTGTGCATGTGTGTGTGTGTGTGTGTGTGTCTGAATGTGTCAAGTGTGTGTACCTGACTGTGAGGTTGAGGACTGATCTAAAATCCATCTGCACAGGTGGATGGAGTGCAACCAAGACAGGAAGTTCAAGCTCTACATTCCACTACGGTTCAGATTAATAGTCTACAGACACTTAGATAAACACAAATAATATATTCAAAAATCACCATTACCTGTGAAAAACACAATATTGCTGCAGATGATGCAAATGTGTTGATAGAGCTCTAAATGCGAAGGTGACATTTTTCTGTGCAATTAGATTTTGTGTTTATTTCACGATTAAATGAAGGCTAAAAATGAAAATGAAGGCTCTTCATCAACTTGCTATGGTCCACACAAGTGTGCAGAACGCAAACAACACCTGGTCGAGCGTCTCAGTGAACATACAGTACTCAGCATGCAAACATCAGTTCATAATGGGATGACGAGTAGCTAATCGGAGTATTCAGGTAACCACGGTCATGCTCTACGAGTATAACGTCTGTGGATGAATGTATACTCCTGTACCTTTTGGAAAAGAGCTGACAAAGTGTCATAAATATGCCGTTGAGTTGGACATGTTTAGACAGAGCTTCGTTAAACTGGTCAGTCACGGTTGTTCTGAGTGGAAGTTAACCCCAATGAAAGGGGTCAGCTTCCTGCTGTAGCACCTGCAGCTCGCACTTATGATTTTCAGGTGAGACAATGGAGAACGCAACAGGCACAGCTTGGAGTGTCTGTGTTGGCGTACCTGCATGCAGGACCGCTGATAGTCTTGCTCGTGCCTCGGACACCGGCAGATTATTTTACGGGTTAGAGAAGCTTTTTCGTGACCCAACATCTGACCTGATGTTTCCCATCCTGTCAGCAGACTCGCTTGTGTGGACGACGTTTCTGCCTCAGGAGAAAACAGCTTAGAAATATGAGTCTGCACAAATACTAATGAATCAAAAGACTCCTAATTTTGTCATCCACAATTTAAAGGCCATACAATTATTTGGACATTAAAACATGTTTCAAAGTTTTGAACTGAATGCTTACTTGATGGTATTTATTGTTTTCTTCCAGTTCCCCACATTGGATTCCTTGTTGGCTCCTGTTGAAGTTGACGCAGAAAGAGAGCAACCGACGTATCATCTTCAGCTGATTAGCAAAAAGTAATCAGATTGTGAAGCCGACAAAATGTGATGGATGTCAGAGAGTGCAGATAATCGACTGTGGGTCGGGGTTTTATGTTTCTTAAAAATATTTTATTCACAGCCACATATAGATTGTTTCTTTGAATTGAGTTGCGGTTTGGAAGTAAGTATACTTAAATTATGCAAATAATCCCAAGGAGATGCTTTATTTTGATGTAGTTCCTTACCTTATTCTTCAAACCCTCTGCCTCATCCTTTTACTCCTCATGCATCATGCATGGACATTGTTTGATGCCATTTTCAGTTCACTGAGTCTATCTGTTTGGCAGAACTACTCATCAGAACTACACTACTAATCCCGAAGCCTTCTGCATAAATCAATATATTTCAACTCCTTCTGAGACTCTCAAGAAGTGCAGGAGTTGTGGCTGTGATAATCTTATTCCTCCTGTGATAATGATGTTTCATCAGAAGGACCTGTGATGTTTTAAATCATCCTGCATGAAGGCAGACTGAGCTTTCCATCAGATAAACTGCTGAGTTGGGATATTTGCAGGGTTTTCTGTATCTCCTGTTACCGATTCATGACCCACATTGTGTTTCGTAACTCTGATATATTGTGTATTTTCAAAGCTATATCGCTCACTCCCCCTTGAAAGCCGAACACATCGTCGTATATTAATGGGTCTTTGCCACCTCTTGTATGTTTTTTAACACATTGCTCATTTTAATTGTTAGCATTGGACGGCGGCCAAGGTTTCCTTGTGGCCGTATTGCTTTTGGCTGTTTGCACCTCTCAGGGAATTGTTTTTCCAGACTTGGAGAGTTCCCCCCCCCTTCTGGAGTCTGAGCCAGGCCGAGAACGGAGCCCTGGGGTACTCCTCGTTTCCTGTGAACACACACGGCCTCGTTCACATGGAGAGCTGTGCCCACGAACCAGCCCCCCGCCTCCAACCTTGTCTCATAAGAATTACGTCCGCGTGCAGCTATTCTGCGTTAGTGAGTTACAGTGAGTTTAGTGTTAAAAGCAGGAAGTGGAGGTCACGGTGGAGAAACGGGGCTGTCGGTTTTAATGCTGTTGTCTCAAGGTTCAAATCCTGTCGCAAACTAGCGGGCAGTGTTAACGTTTTCATTATTAAACCTTCAATTGTGTGTTTGTTTAACTGGTCCATGGGCCACACACACCTGGTGAGGAGAGAAAAAACAGTAAGTCCTTGAAAATGAATGTATTGTGACTCATGCCAAAAAAAAAGTTATGGCTTTCACAAACAGTTTTTTGGGCCCATGAGCATGCAGAAGAGTTCTTCTCTGGTTCTCCCCAAACACATGTTGGCACAGAAATAAAAAACAGAATTAATAATGGCTGTTTGAGACTTTTTACTGGACCTACTGGCTGAGAGTGTTTGTGTCTCCCCAAAATATTGTTTCACTGTTTTTCTTTTGCTTTATTTGACCTGCTTTTCCAACTGTAGCCACCACGCCAAATTTGCTCCACAGCCCGGCATTGGGGGTGTCTTTGGACAACTTTGGAGCTAACTTTGGACTAGTTCAGTTTGGGGACCAACTAGGGCTGCACCTATTCTTGTTCTGGTATGATATATTTTGTTATATCACAATCATCTTAGGCAGTACAAAGCCCAGGGTTCAGCGATGGTGCCCCTGCAATGTGGTCTCACATGTACCACATTTGCACATTGGGAGGTAAGTCCTGGCGTTAGTGACCAGGTCACATTGTCAGCATATAGGTTGCTAGCTCCGAGGTAAGTGTTGTTTTTTATAGCGACAGGGATCTTGAGAAGACAATTTGCAAGACAATCCAGACAGAAGTAGTTGGCAAATGGCAGTCTTGATACAAAAAGTCTTTACAGGTGATCTTAAGGAAATTGAATCAAATGCAACTGGATTTGGTTTTTGTCAGAGCAGGAACTGATGAAGCCTCTTGGATGAGAGGTGAAACGTCTTCAAGACAAAAACCAAATCTTCAAGACAAAAACCATATCCAGACGTTTCCAGAGACGTTTCACCTCTCATCCAAGAGGCTTCATCAGTTCCTGCTCTGGCAAAAACCAAATCCAGTTGGATTCGATTCAATTTCCTTGAGATCACCTGTAAAGACTTTTTGTATCAAGACTATGTCCTGGATGAATGAGAATATTCACAGGCTCTTTACAGGTGAATCAGACAGAAGACCAATACACTCTTTGAAATCAGGACGACTTTTTTTTTTCAGCAGCACCATGTTCTTGTGTCTTGTAAGAAACCACAGGTACAGTTGACAATGACTTGTCTGAATACTCAACTGAGGGTTGGCTCTGCAGATTCAAACCAACCAGATGATGTCGAACTATCTTTTTGAGTCTGTGCAATTAAAACAATTAGTGAAAAACGACATCATTCTTAGAAGATACTGTACAGTTGCCCACTCGTTTTCAGTATGTCCACATGTACAAACTCTAAAATAACACAAAGAGATCACTCACCATATCAAATCACAGTGTTTAAACAAACCCATTGGGGCCGAGTGAAGTCTGGCACCAAAGCAAACACATATTCCAGTATTGTCAGCATACAATCGCTGTAAAAATATATTGGTTATCATAGCTGCCATGCCAGCTCAATGAAAGATTTCATTACTACAGCACTGCACTTGGCCAAAGATTAAAAAAACAGGCTTATGATAAAACATCAGACACAAAATAATGGTGTCAGTCTCCAATCAGCCTTTAAGAAATGGTCTTTTAAATAACTCGAGTCCTTTTGAAAAGACAATGTTGTCCATTCAAACCCCAATCATTATTTTCTTTCACTGTTAATTTGGTAAATACGTCCGTTACAATGATATCAGTGTCCTTCTCTTTACCACCATTTCTCAGCCTGTCTGTTCTGGTAAAACCGATATGTCCTGTTGCGGTTCCTCTTTGACCTCCAGTGTGTGACTGATGTTTTTATTGGTGTCCTACTGACTCTGGAGTGATGCGCCTATTACAGAGGTCACGGAGGTCCATTATGTTACCACCCCCCACCCCTAACGTGGCTTGACAGCACAGCTCAGGCTGCTTTTTTTCCCCAAAAGCATTTTCATTCTTGTTCCATTACCTCGCGGTGGAACAAAAAATAACTTCCTATCCTAAAAAACTCCTTAAAAAAGAAACTGTTCACAAGGAATAAGTCATATGTCATCATCTACCCGTCACCCCACCTCTCGCCATCGACTCAATTTGAATTTGTTCCGCTTCATTTTCAAACACTCACATGATCCGTTTGCACAAGTTCCAGATTACATGCATGTCAGTGAATGTCCAGCCCTGGATGGTCCAGGGGGGAAGTGATGGGGGGGGGAACTGCAGAAATATCTTAGCAGTAATTGAGTTAAGCAGCACAGACAGTAGTGTTGCTGTAAGAGGGAACTTAGGGCTTATTATCTGCGGTTCAGAGTTATTTACCGTCTAAGCATTTTTGACATGGTCGCAACTCACAAATTAGCTGCGGTCAATATCTCAATAATCTGGTTTCGCTAATAGCACGTATGTATTTCCATGACATGAAAGTGGGAGTTCTGTGAAGGCAAAACTTCAGAGTGTCGAAGAATAAGTTGCGATTTAGGGGCAATTACAAAAAAGTTCAGTTCAAAACCTAAGACATGTCCGGATGATAGCTCTAAGCTAAGGCTCTTAGCGAGGGGTCTACTAAATTATTGACATGCTGCTTACTTACCATATTTTCACTCTTGCCAAAGATGCCAAACGATGAGGGGAAAAACATATTCATCTATTCCCTAAGTGCTTCAAAGCACCCAAAGTGTAACCTAGACAAACTGAGCCAAATACAAACACTTGAAAAGAATATGATGATGTGGAAGCCAAATGGTGCCGAGCAGCGTCTGTAACAGGAGGCAGCGAGGGGAGTTTTGAAGAGCCATGCTGGGCTGTTGGCGGTGATGACATTCAAGCCGCGACACAGCTCACCGGGATGCGATTTAGAGCGTGTTCTTCCACCTTCCAAATGATGGCACATCTAAGAGGTGAAAATAGATCCTTCTGCCTTCTCGCAGGGTTCACAGACACTTTATTTCTGCTACTGAATCATGAAAAAGGTCTTTTTGGCTTTTGGAGCTATGAGGCATATTAAGCTTAGTTTCGGCTTGGTTACAAACCTTCCCCAGCTCATTAAAACTAAGTTAAAAGTTAAAATAATGCTTGTTCTATTAAAAATAACAGTTTACTGCCATTTTTGGTATGTTTACTTGACCTACAGGGTTACATTTCATGGTCAAAGCAGTCTCAAAAGCAGCAGCTGAATTTATTTTTCTATTACAAATGTGCTATGATATGAACTCAATGTGACCTAGTTGAGGCGAGATGGGAATAAATTACCCGAATCAATCATGCAACCCATCAGAGATCAAATCTCTTTCATAAATTGAAGGTGTCCATCACTTTAACATCCTGTCACGTCCCATTTTGGGACAGCGGGGAAGCTCGGCTGGTTCATAACGTTCAGGTTGAACTCACAGAGCAGCTGACGCCGTTGTGTCAGCTGAATCCCGATCCACTCCTGACCGTGAGACCCGACCCCTCTTTTTGAAACGTACACACATGCATCTCAGAGGAATACACCAATAAGCGAATTCCTGATTACGTTGTGCGCACGAAGGCCACTGGCTGTTCTGGAGATCTTGTTTTTCATTGATTATGTTATACGTTGACCTCATCCTGGGGGGCTCAGCGAGGAATTCATCCAAACTTTGGAAGGAAAACAAACTGGGCTCCAGCCATGCACTGTAATGGATCCTTGGGAAAACTCTGGTTTCCAGGGCTAACTGGGACACTCAAATTAAAGTACTCTGGAGAAACAATGACACAGACCTTAATATAACTGAGCAAACAAATCTCTGTTTGGGTCAAACTCAGATATATACATATAAAGTATACAGTATCGCCATGACAAAATACAAAGCATTAGTATGTGTCGACCCTACTTTGGTGGTAGGTTACTGCTTCATGATTTCATGCAGTCTTCTTTCGAAACGTGTCCACATGCACTGTGGGAATTTGTTCCCATTACTTTGGCAATTCTGGGCCTTGTGACAAGACACAGCAGCATGAATCACCAAGAAACAAAAGACTACAAGCTCTGTGGCGTCTCCGAATTTTGCATGTCCTTCCCTCTTTAATACCATCTGCAGTCAAAACTGGCACCAGGACACACCGCATCAGTCTCCGGCCAAAACCGAGTTGACGGTAGTGATCAATCATTTGGTAGCAGTGGCTGTGCAAAAGTCGCATTTTGTTTCTGAGGATTCAAGTGAGTCTTCAGTAAAGTTTAAAATGGGAGAACATCTTTGTTAATCAAGCTAAAGCTCTTAAAGATCTCTCATTGGCAAGTGTTGGGTCTTATTTGTCTAATTGTATGGATCCTGCAACTTGCTGAGAGGGTACTTGTGGCACTCATCGGTAGTTTCTGCTCGAGATTGTGTTAAACCCCAAAAATTGAGTTCAGGTTCGTTGATGGAAGGTCCGAGGCCGACCTGGATGCACCACAGTGTGGCTCACAGACGATCTTACCCAGGTCCACCAGTCAGAACTTATCGGAATCTCCCAGAGGGATCCAGGTGGATTCAAGGGCACAACTTGCTCAGGAGGATAGGTCACCTACTGTAATACAAACCAGGCAGGTGTGCCCATCCACATGGGGTAAGAGATGGGCCAACGGTTCGAGGAAGCACAGTGGTAAATCTTTTGAAGCCTCTTCATCTGCCAATATCTTCGTGTTCATGTATCTATCATTTTATGACGCATCAGGCTCAAAGTGGGTGAGGATGGCTGTGCGATTCGGGGCGGTACATCGAGTTGGACGGGATGTCACTCTACCCCCTGATCAGTCAGAGACTACTTGGCGATCCTCACAGCGGCCTTCTTGGTGTTGGGAGTCTTCACCACCCACCTCCTGTCCTTTGAGGCAGCTGTGAAGAAGAGAACAACATGGTTCACTTTGCCCCCTTTGCAAGGTTTCTTGATTGCCCTGAGGCCTTGCAGGTTGGTCCCCGAACTTGATGCCTTTTTCTGCATGACTGTCTTTTGATTGTCTGTCCAGATAGCAATGCCCTTTGGATCAACGTGGTTTACTGGAATCGACGCCTTATGAGGCTAGAAAAACCTCAGTCTGAAGTGCCGTCTTGCTCCCCCTCAGTCCTGAAGAACGAACTGCACTGGACAACCTCCGAGCTGCTGCATTTGGCCGCGTCCACGCAACTCCGATGGCGACGCTGTTCTTTCATTAAGACTTCGTCATTTTAAGTTCAACTTTGTTTGACTTTAATACAAGCGTAATTGAGTAGCTGTTCTTTTAGCGTAATGTCAAAAGAGGGCAACTGGAAACCCTAAACCTCTTCGTACCATATATAGAGAGTTCGACACTAGAAGACCTCCTTCCATCCTTCATTGCACCACTGATAATGGACCTTACCGTGATTTCAATTTGGGAATTATTTTTTTCTACTAAAACCATGTCAGGCCCACGTTAGAAAATTAGATCATTTTTTATGTATGCCTTAATAAGTGTTTAAAAGGGGATTTAAAGTCTGTTTGACATTATTTTAATGTGTGAAGATACAAATCAGTATAAAGTCTGGTTAGAAGTTGGAATTAGAGGTTGGAAGTCAGAGTTTGCATGAAATATATGTACATTGTTTGTCATTTAACTGTCAGATTTATTAATGTCTGAGAAATTTGACTTAACTGAACCTCCAACACATTTCTTCTCTGGAGTAAAAGCTGGTGGACACTAAATGTAAAATGTATTCATATGCATGTGCAACCGTTTTTTGTTTTTTTGCGTCTCTGAGAACCTGACAGGATTTAGAATTCCATGGAGGAGGAACATTTAAGCTTTTTTTCTCTCATTCCCAGTTTGGCCTTATTTGCGTTTCAGTGGACAAGTTATGTGAAAAGCCTTTTCTTTCCCCTCCTCAGTGCCACGGCCACCAGCTACAGCGGTGCCAGCCCCGGCTTTGTTATTTATCTATTTATTTAGCTGCCGGAGTTAAATGGCTTAGTGACAAATTAGAGTGTAACGATAATGACCGCGATAGTTAACAACGCTCGCTTCTCATCGAACAGAGGAGGGGGAATTTCCAATGCTCCTTTTCTCTCATTCTTATCCCGGCGTATTTCACACCACCTCAATGTGAATGACAATTACTGCCCCCGATGTGAATGGGAGCTCTGAACTTTGTTTTCTTTTTTTTCTCTCCTTGGAATCTAATGTGGCAATCCAGCAGCAGAGCGCGGGTTGTGACAGAAGCACACAATAATGGGGGAGGGTTTTTTTTTTCTTTCTTTTTTTTTTTTTTAGAGGAGCAGGCCGAGTTTGCAAAAAAAAAAAAAAAAGGGGGTCAAGAATCAAAATGGGAATGACATTTGCCATCAGCGGAGGCCTGCTTTATGCCAGCTATTGATGCGCCTTTTCCCAAAGTGAGCCTGCAAGAGGGGAGATCTGCATTGCAAATTGGCAGCGCACTGGCCCTTTTCACAAGTGGACAGGCGGGCCGGGGCACGGTTCCCACACACACCCCATCCGTCATTCCGCCTCCCCGACAAACGCCCAACCCCCCCCGTCCGAAAAACCTCTGCTTGCCCAAGTGGCCCCAGTCGTAGCCACGGTGGAGGCGGCCCAGCGTTCTCCCAGGCTGACTCCCCAGAGCAGGCGCAACACAGTGGGGGCTTTGTTCCAGCAGCAAGGCCCGGGGAGGGTCCGGGTCAAGGGGAGGGGACCGACAGCTTTGACAGGCTGTAAGTAAAGGTGTAGTCTGCGCGGTTTTTGCTAGTTCCCCCCCCCCAACGCTGAACTGCATGTTTGTTTGTTTGTTTTCCCTCAGCTTTGCCCGTCTGAGGCACTTTTGTGCGCACGGCGTACACAGAGTTACCATTCTGTGAGGCGTTAAGGTGCATGAATGTGGCTTGTTTAAGCTGTCAGACCTTTGAAGTGGTTTCACAAACAGGAGCAAAGTAGTTAATTCTGTTTTTTTAATTGACAAACTGGATTTTTCTCTTGCATTCTGATCACTCCAAAAAGTCAAACGTAATTTCTGTTGCATCTACATGGGTGAAACAAACAACAAAAAACAGGTCAAGATAGTCAGTAATATGGAAAAGTCTCTGTAAAATTAATCAATACATACATGGAAAAGCTCACATGAGCAGACTGGTTAGTGTTTGAGTGTTTGAGAGAAGTCTGGCAGAAGACTTTTAAAAATTGCATTTCAAAAATCCAACCAGGAAATTAATAAAAGCTCGGATAACTTTCTTGATGTCATAAAGTGACAGATTGGGTTCAGTATTTTTTCTTATATATCTCTGAGCTAACATAACGGCTTTGTTAAAATGTAAAACCAAGTCAGTGAGTAAGCTGATGTCAATCAAACACAGTCTGTGTGTGAGGAAAGGTCCAATCAGGCAGTGTAAATGAAAAACACCTGTGTGGTGGATCACGGCAGCGCCAGACCTTTTGAATTACTACAAAAACATTCCAAACATGTTTAGAAGAATAATTTAAACATGTACTCAAAATGAATGGATGAGCTGGGAGTCACTTTAATGACAACTGAATTGCCAGAATAAACCATTAAATATGTTTCATATCATGCAAAACCTAATATATAATTTATTCCTTTTCAATTGCATGTTGTAACATTGCTGTGGTGAAGTTCTGGTCAGGTTCAGGCACAAAGACCATCAGTTAGAGTTCTGGAAAAGTTAATGTTTCATTCCTAAATAATCTGTTTTTGTTGCTGAAATTACCGAGTTTAAGTGGTTTCTGAGGCAGCAGGGCACCACTGTGCCCTCCCTCTGCTTGAGTTTTCTATCTCCTTCTGCACATTATTTAAGGACTGACAGAACATCTGCAAAAGGGAAAAAAAGACAGGGTTTAGGTATGGGAGACTGTGATAAGAGGGCTTTTTAATGTAGGCCTACTTTTAAAACAGGTGTTTTATATCAATCTCTAATCATCTTGTCTGACTAAGCAGGCTAATCTACATGCAAATGTGCAGCCTTGTAACGTCTGGTGTAAAATCCAATAAAATAAACGTCACGTAATGTGCAGCGTTGTACAGTGATATGATATATATACAAAAGTCACATTAGTCACAAGGTAATGCAGCGTTTTTTGTTTGCAGATCGTTTTTCGTTTGCAGATCGTTTCTCTATTTGCAGCGCGTTTGATGATGATGCATTTGTCTTTGTTATTTGCACCACGTTCCTCGTTTTGTACCTCGTTTAGACTTGTGTTTGAGTTTGTGATTTTGCATCGTTTCTGTACTTGAAGCTGTTTTCTCGAACTGAGACGTATTGGGCCATCCGTTTGACCCTTGTCGGCCACCGTACTACATCAACCAGACTAACTGAAAACTCCTGTGTGGGAAGGCGGCGCCTTTACGATCACAAAGTTACAAAGGTGGGTCATTTTGGGTTGGTTTTCATCAGGGTTTCATAGAAAACAAAATATAGTCAGAGCAAAAATTCCAACAGTCATTGAATCATCTGTTCCTGAGCTCATGAAGAGCAACAAATCCAAAGTGGCTGACTGGAAAACTTGTGCAAACTTTGCATATTTTGCGATGATGATGATGATGATGATGTACCTCACATGTAAATTCCATTTTACTAATGTATTTAAAGTATAATGTGCGTGTGTGTGTGTTTTTTGCATTACAGACACAATCCAGGATAAAAAAGTGTAAACAAAAGAGAAATCTAATAACTCACCAGCACTCAATCTTTCCCTCTCCGTCCTGATCGAATGTGCAGTCGACTGATTACATAACCTTTTGGGATCGAGGCTCTGGTTTGTCTTCTCTTAAATCTGGGGGCCCCAAAAAAAAAGTTCCCAAGACAAATGTTGATTTTTGCAGACAATGTTTTGTTTTCCTTCGTGAGCGGCTGAGTCCCATTTGTGCACAAAGCCGAAACATAATTCACCGTCGCTATTCAGCGTTAGCTCCCGTTCAAAACGAGCGCAAACACCTCCTCATGGTGCCGGAGGTAAAGAGCATCATTAGCACAGCAGGAAGCATGAAATATGAAGTAAGACCTCGGCGCTGGCTACGACATCCTCACCTCCTGTTTCAGAGTTACGACACATCAGTATTTCTCTCACATTTCTTCCTCCGCGGAGCTGAAATTTTAACATCTGCTGGTGGAATTAACGTCGAGAGGCGCTGCCAAAAACAGCGAGTCAGCCGACGCTGGAAAAATAAGGTAAAATAGCTGTCGGTCGTGTTGTGAAGACAGAGGAGGCGAGAGAGAGGGATGCCACACTTCAAACCGGATATTTCTGCATAACACGTAATTGTCTGCAGTCTTCGTGCCTGCAGACGTCGGCCCGTACTCCTCCAAACAACCGGCAAACTGCTGACGTGATGCTAAAATGTGTTTGGTAAAGCAAAAAAAAACAACACACCTTTGGCAATGATTTGATGTTTTTCCTGACATAGTGATTAGAAATGTCAAGCTCGTTTTAATTCTGACTGCCTGAAAGTCTGTTTTTCAGAAACATCACCACAAACGTTTATTCAAGAATTTCTCTCAAAATCTGAAGTGTTCACCTTCTTAATCCTGAGTGAGGAACTACAAGTGCTTTATCAACCATTTACCAGATGCTACATGTGTTTTTCCCCTTGAACTACAATTTAAAAAAAAACTCATTGAAATGACAAATGTGTCTCTGCTAAGTTTTTCTTCTCGCTTCGCTTCAAGTGATGAAAGCTCCCGCCCTCACCAGCAACAACAGCGTCTGAGAGCTCACTTCAAAAAACCACCGTAAATTGTAACCCCGTAAAGTCCCCTTTGTCCCGGCTTTTAATATCAAGAGTTTTATTGCCGGCCTTGGCATTGTGAATGGGCCCGGTGAAGTGTTTCTGACGGTGAATGGGCTCTGGGTGTTGTGGTAGTGGAGTTCTCAAGGTCGCCTTAAAGCATCTCCCTCCCCCTCCTCCTCCTCCGTCCCCAACACACTTGTTATCCTACATTTGTGGTATTTAAAGGGAAACATAACCGGAGCAGTTCAGAAGAATGAGAGTGGATTCCTGAATCTACTCAACAGGGATGGAGACGTTTAGGTTTTTCACATGAAGTAATGTTTTTTTTTTTATTTGTGAGGGAAACTGTGAAAGGTGACATGTTGAAAAGACCAGGATGGAGAAGCACCTGGTGTCAATTCATACATCGGTTTGAGAGAAAAATCCTTCATTTTATTTGCTTTTCTAAGTATCTACACTCTTAGAAATAAAAGTTCTAAGTAGAACCATATAAGGTTCTTTGGCTTGTCCTCATAGGAGAACCCTTTTTGGCTCCAGGTAGAACCTTTTATAAAGGTGGAGGGTTCTACCTAGAACCCAACATAAAGGGTTATACCTAGAACTGTGTGTGTAAGGTTCCACCCAGAACCCCCCATGAGAGGTTCTACAAAGAACCCATACAGGATCTTATACCCATGCTTTCAACAATCCCTGAAGAACTCTTTCTCCAAAAAAGGGTTCTCTGGATCAAAATGGTTCTTACTGGAACCGTTGGTGTTACCAAGAACCCTTTTAAAACCCTTTATTCAGGAAAGGGTTTTTAAAGGGTTCTCTGGATCAAAATGGTTCTTACTGGAACCGTTAGTGTTACCAAGAACCCTTGAAAAAACGTTTCTTCGGGAAAGGGTTTTTCAGAAGCAAATGGTTCCAGGTAGAACCTCAGCCCTTGTAGAAGAACCCTTTTGGAACCCTTATTTCTAAGAGTGTACTCTTGTATGCAGTTGCTGTTCCTCATGGACTTGCAGATTTGATCGGTAGCAGCTTGTGTGATCTATATTATAGCAACCTAGCATTTTTAATCGATTTAAAAGAGAACAAACAAACAAAACAAAACAAAAACCCAAAATCTGGGGCAACAAAGCTTAAAGTAACTATGAGAAACTTTCATTTTCTGTATATGTATGTATGTATGTATGTATGTATGTATGTATGTATATGTATTTAGATTTGATTTTTAATGTGATGTGACCCGAGCACAGGCGTTAATATTAACTATACAAAAAACAGCAGTCTTTTCACTGATGGTTTCGTTTGCTGTGACTGGTCATTTATAATCATCAGAGGAATCACGAGTCTGTTTCATAAACACTTGAACGTTTCTCGTAGTCACTCTAAAGGCCCAGTTACGTTTATCTCAAATTAGGTGAACTTGACATGAATTCGTGCTGCTGACAGTCTTCAGGTAGTGGTGACGCTCTGAAGGAACTGCTGTGGCCTTCTAGATAAGCTGTCACGTCCACTTTTATTCAACCCTCCTCCGTCAGTGTAAACTACTCCAGGATGATTTGCAGATGTTCAATTAAGAGCCGACTCTTAATTGACTCAATAAAATGACTCACATGGGTAGTTTCTGCGTCCCCAAGGCTCCAGCAGTGCCAGTTTCATGAGGCTGTGCAACCGGACTTTGCTGCTCCACTTTCAGGTGGTTCACACACCTTTAAATCAGCAGCAGTCCAGCTGTCAGGATAAACCACTAGCAGTGACATTAATATCCTGCAAAAACACCTTTACGTTACAAAGGCGAGGCAAGAAGGCTGCCAAACAGCCACCACAGTTCGAGAATCAACATGTGTCCATGGATGTTTTTAAGGAGACAAAACCAGGTGTTCAAGACAAAAACCAAATCCAGTTGCGTTCGATTCAATTTCCTTGAGATAACTATGACCTGGATGAATGAGAATATTCACAGACAGGTGTTTTAAGCCAAAACAAGATTGTGTTCCTAACCAAGTGGTTTTTGTGCCTCAACCTAACCCGAACCGAGTGTGTAGAGGAAGTTTCAACGTATTCTGCATTAATTAATGTATGTTGCCAACATTTATTCTGGCGAATGGGTCGAGCTGTGAGACACAAATCATCACGTAACAAAAAAGAGATAAAACAGAAACAAAATAAGGTCGAGGATGAAGGATGTTGAGGGACGAGATAACATGAACCGTCAGTCTGGATGACATACTGCCAGTTAAGTTGTTAAAAACACATGATGCCTATATAATGATTATCTAACTGCCAGTATGCAATGCAAATATAATTATAATATTCCTCCAAAGAGGCAAATATTTTTGCACGTTTACCTTTCATCTCATCGTTAACTGCAGGGAGGCGCAGATGCTGTCACCCCGGGGTGATTATGTAGATAATAAGCAATAGAAACAAAATAAGGGCCGAGGTGAGGAGGTGGAGAGGCTGTTTGTTTTTCCTCCTCGGACGGAGGGAACCTGGTGGTTTTTCTATCGGCCTGTGTGAAAGGCGAGGCTGCTCGGGGGCCCTTTGTCAGCGCTGCCCCGTCTCTCTGTCTCCGCCTTTATGTTTGGATGCCTTTGAGACGGGACGTGAAGGTATGTGGCCTCGCAGAGTGCGAGCTCAGGGGATGAATGGCTTCACGTTCCGAGTTGTTTTTAAAGTACAGGGTTGTTTTTCGCCCCCAGTGTGTGCTGCCCTCCAGGACGCCTCAAAGCAGAGCGGCACCGCTGCTCTGTGGCCGAGTGGATTAATTATAGAGGCATCCCGTCGGCCTGTTTCTGGGGAATTAGGGCCGAGACGCATGCAGATAAACACTAGGGTAAATGTACGTTCTCTGCAAACCATAAATGTGTTTAAACTTTCAAGTTTCTTTATGTTTGTCGTTACAAATTTGGCTGGAAAATGTCCTGATGTTTCATGAAAAATACCTTCCCTTCCTCTTCCTCCTAACCTTAAAGTCAGCTCATGTGCATATAATCAGAACACAATATTGTATAAATGTTGATTATGGTACATTTTGGTTACAGATTAGTTCAAACTTTACTTGTCTTTGGATTCAATGTTCTGTTTCAGCGCTGTGTTTACGCTCTGGTTATGTTTAAGCTCGATAAAACACTTGGTTATGGTTAGGAAACCATCATGGTTTTGGCTTAAAATACCAGTTTTGGTCACCAAAAAGTGGCTGGAAATGTCCCCAGGTCTTATTCAAAACATCTGGTTGCTGGTTGCGTTGCCACAGACACAGTGGAAATCACCCAACGATGTCGATACTTGTTTAACATTTCGGTTACAAGTTCATACCGTTGGTCAGACGGATTTGGACTTTCACGATTTCTCACAATGGATTCATTGAAAAAAATCGAACACCACAACTTTTATCTGGAGGAAATACAAAGTTACGATACACAATGTACCACCGCTAACACAATTAAACACAACAATACATTAACAAACTTGTTCTTTCTGGACACGGAACATCTAACCTCCAGTGCAGCGGACTGTGTTTCTCATCAGCAGCTGAAGATACGCTCGGTGCCTCGCTCGTGACTTGACTTGCATTTGCAACAAAAACTAAAGGGTTAGGAGGGGAGGGGAGGGGAAATGCAGCAGGGAAACAGTTTTTTATGCTACGGTAAGAAGGTGAAAATGAGAATTTCAGTTGACAAAAGTGAACTTTGGTGTCTCCGTTCAGGGTCTGTCAAGCGTTCCTCTCTCTGCGAGCCTCCATGAGACAACTATTAACGAGCGAGCTGATTTCAAAGGCCCTCTGGGTTGGAGAGACTGCATGTCCGGGCATCTGTGGAAGGAAAAAAAAAAGTCCCATATTGCTCTCTCTCTCTCTCTCGCTCGCTCTCTCTCTGTCTCCTCTCTCTGCCTTTGAGAACTGACAGAAGTTTCGACAGTGGCAGTAAATTCACTTCGCAGACCTGCTGGGAGGCAGGGGAGCGCAGCGATGGGAAGGCCTTTCTGCACTTCAAGGACCCCGAGCGTCTGCCGGATAGCCTGTCAAAAATACTAAGGCTGATAATAAATTTGCTTTTTTCGCACAGCTGTGGCTGTGAAACGAGCGCCGAGGCACCGGGGTGGAGGAGAGAGAGCTACAAGGAGACGAACCCGTACGAGGCAATTGGCTGGTCTAACTTTTTATAGAGGGAGCGATTGTTCAAACGGCGAAGGCAAGACGGAGAGGGAAGTTTATCACCGCTGCAAATATAGAGAGCTTCTTCTGTGTCGGATGGGGTTTCATTCATAATGAAATGGATCTTTTAATGATTCCATAACACAGATGAGTCCAATCTGAAGCAGAAGTTACAATCAACCATAACATCTGATGTGAGATAACGGATGATGTGCAACAAACAACTACCTGATGATGCATCTCAGGACAGCACGGTAGACCGAAAAAGTCTGCTGCTGAGTTTAGGAGAACCGATTTAGCAGTCCGCTTTTTATTTCATGCATCTACCTGCGTCCTGCCTTACCCACAATGCAATCTGACTGCTGACTTTTTGATTTTCAGCCCCAAACGACACTAATTCAAGTAATACTGCTGGAAATCGATCGATCATTTTGGGTAGCTCCCTCACAAAAAAGCGATATATACGCCCTTTTTCTGGTCTTATTTATTTTCAAGGGGTGCTATCAACGAGCAAAGACCAGTCAATCGGATCTTCAATGATTCAGAGCATTGAACTCTGTGACATAACGCTGAGCTAGTTAACAAGCGGAGATGAAATATTTAAGCTCATTAAAGGTCCACTGTGAAGTGTTTTAAGTAATTTATGACCTCAAATCAGCGTCTTCATTCATAAATAAGTCCTCATTGGTGTAAAATGATCTCTGCCAACAATCTCACTTCTCCTCCTGAGGGAAGAATCACTTCTCTGTATTTCCATAGGACGGCGAGCTCTACGGAGGCTTCCATGTCCTTCCGCTCTATAAAAAACGATGAACTGGTGAGAGGGACAAAAAGCTCTACGTGGTACAGATAAGGCTAAAGGCGTTTTCACTCAGAGCCAGCGTGACTGTGGAACGGAGAAGGAGCTTAGCCAGACGCGCTCGTCAGCTGCAGTTTGAAGTTTGTTTGAAATAACGTACCTCATCACCCGAAACTAAACTTGATGAAGTGCTGTTTGAAGACATGTTGTTGTCACAGCTTCTTGAATCTTGACACATCCCGCCTGCCGTAGTTCCAACAGGCTGCAACACATGTTTTGAAAACGCGAGGCGCTAGAGAGCAGTATTCGTTTGGATGCAAAATAAAATTTAACCACTAGATGGGAGAAATAATTCCACAGTGTGTCTTTAACACAAACAACTGCACGATTTCAGACTGTACAGGAGATTTAAGTGAAACATAACTAACCACCCATCCATACGATGGAGCTACTCGTGCTTGAACCCCATCGGCTCACAGAACATCGGTATCAAACTCGACTGTATATAGTGAAGTCATTTTCTTTTCCTTTGATTACAGCAGTTTTGCTTGAGTTCTTAACATCTCATTGAAAAGTAAACTCTTCTATAACACTGACCTCAACAACATGAACATAGACTGTGTGTCTGGACTCGGGTGTTTCTCAGGAGTTCCTGGAGACCAGATGCTCGCTGGACTTTAAGGTGCATTGATCAGATGGACAAAAATATTGGACTTCACTGGATTTACCTTTGTGCACCGCTTGAAGTGTGTGTTCATGTGTTATCTGTGACAACTGATGGTGCACAAGGACTATTTTCCTGTGCTGTTGTTTCAATTCTCCTTGCAGTTTCATTTATTGAGGGTCTAAGATTTTTTTTTTTTGGGATAAGAAATGTACCAAGTTCACCTTTTCATCTTTTTTTGCCGCATACAGTATTTTATTTTTTTTTTTTTGGTATCAGGTTGCATTACGAAGGAACAGTAAAATAACTTTGACAACAAAAAACAGTCGAATGAACGCTCTGAATTTAACGCCTCACGTCTCAAGCGACCGAATCAAACTCGAGGTAATTTTTAGGCCGATTTGAACATCCACGTGGAAGTTAACAAAGACTGGGTTGAGATTGGCAGCGGTGTGAAAAACACACGAGGCAACAGGCTAAAAATACGCGAACCCGCCGGTATTGTCCTGACGAGGAGCGCGCGTGACGATCGGCGGGGATCGAGCCTGTGAACTCGCAGTCGCATGTGGTCTGTTCGACGCGCTGCTTCTGCCTCGGGGCCTGTTTGCTCTGTAGCACGTATGTCAGGATTCACTCCCAAACCCTGTGAACTGTCAGCTTCGTGTCTGCGTCAGTGTCACCGAGAAACAAAAAAAAACTCCTGCCGGTAAATAAAATTGATTCAGTGTTGATGTGAGCTTAATTCTTCAAGTATGAAAGTGTTAATGTTCAATAAGGATTTCATACAAATACACTTCTGAGGCGGGTTATCCGGAGTACATTTCAAGACGTCTCCTCACATCCTCGCGAGGAGCTGCCTCTTCGTTCCTTTTCGCTCTGCGCTTCCTGTGATCCGCCTCTCACAATGTAAAGGGAGGTGATACGCGTCCCTTTGCAATTTCCCCCCTCATCTGAAGCCGTTACTTCCCCTTTCTCATCACACAAACGCGTCGAGATCTGTGAGAGATCTGCTCTCCTGGTATCTGCCCCTCTCCCTTTTCGCGCTTCTTGCCTTCGCCCACTCGCCGTCCCTCGCTCCCCCAGCACTTCCCCCTCGCGCCGCGCTCCATTTGCTTTGAGCCGCTCCGTGCGTTAAGGCTGGAATCCGAGTTATGTACGAATCTGTTTGGTCCCCTTTCTTTCTTTTTTTTTGTTTCTGCACACGCCCCACCCTGCGGTTCAGGCAGGCCTGCAGTGTCCAGGACCTCCTCGTGAGGCTCCCGTGGGGGATACCTGCTGTTTGAAGCCATCTGCCTGGGTAGGAAAAAAAAAAAAACACACCCCAGCAGTCTGGGGGGTAGAGAGGCAGGGAGGGTGATGATGGGAAGTCAAAGAGGGAAAGAGTGAGGCAGAGATTTAGAGTCATTATTTTATCATTTTCATGATTGGTTTTTATTTTTTTCCCCCTAATTTTTCTCACAAAAAATTGCCTTTTAGTTCAGGACACGGCTGAAAAACTCAATTTACACTAAGACACGCAGACTGGAGTGTGAATGCGATAAAGAACTATGTAAAAAAAACAAGACTGAAAGCTAATGTTTGCACGTTTGTAATATTTCTTTCTCATTAATGTGACTATTTTTAATCATCTGTCCTGAAAATTGTCCCTCAAAGGGTCTGTCCTTTATTGGAAGCTGAAGGGAAACTGAAATGAAACCAAAATCAGTCTTCCTCCTGACTCACAGTGGACGAAGCAAGGTTTCTCATAGGCGACTACATGTGTTCTTTTAAGTCTATTCATCTATTTATATAACATGTGGTTCTATTCTTGCGCATTCATTCATTTGTATATTTTGATTTGTTATTACACATTTATAGGAATTGTTTATTTCTTGTACAGTTGTGTAGATTATTTTGTTTATAGTACAGTCTGCACTGTATATATACATTTTATATATCTTGCTCTCTATTTATGTTATGTTTATGTTATGTACAGAATATATATTTTGTGGACCCACTGCTGCTGTAACAAAACAATTTCCCAGTCTGGGATCAATAAAGTAATTCTATCTATCTATCTATCTATCTATCTATCTATCTATCTATCTATCTAAAGGGTGAAGTGTGTAAAAGTGTGTATCTGATCAGAAGCATTGAACTATTTGGGGGACAGAGCGGTGTGAGTCAATTCATCCATTTGTCTTTATTAAAATGCATTTAATTGCATCTCAATTGTATCCTGATATAATAAGACAGTAAGTTGACATGCGTAATTTCGGCCTCAGACGCCATTAAAGGAAACTCTAGAGCTGTGATTCTGAATTAAAATTAATGATCATGTGGCCGGTACAGCACTTAGGGGTGCTTTAAATAGGTGCATATTTAAAACATCCTCATACCTGAATGACTGAACAGATCGACAACGTATCAACAAACCAGCGACAGGCATACTGGACCTTCGTCCGGCTGCAGATTGGTTAGGTTTAGGCAATGAAATCACTTGGTTAGGTGTCGGAAAACATTGTAGTTTGGGTTCAAATAAGTAAGTAATGTAACTTAATTGACCTTATGTGAGTTAAAATGACTCACTGTTGACTTTTGCTAACAGCGGTCTGCTGGCTGAAAGTCCTGCGTTTGTTTTTACCCACCCAATACACTCCTCCTTATGCAGATCTCAAGGAAATTGAATCGAAAGCAACTGGATTTGGTTTTTGTCTCGAAGACGTTTCACCTCTCATCCGAGAGGCTTCATCAGTTCCTGCTCCCTTGACTAGGCTGGACTCGACTAGTCTCAGCCTAGTCAAGCAAGCAGGAACTGATGAAGCCTCTCGGATGAGAGGTGAAACGTCTTCGAGACAAAAACCAAATCCAGTTGCTTTCGATTCAATTTCCTTGAGATAACTATGACCTGGATGAATGAGAATATTCACAAGTTTCTCCTTATGCAGACTTTGTGTCTCTTTATGCTGCGTCACTTGACTTCTTCCTCCGCTGCCATAATAATCACTCCAACACCTAGAAGTCGCTGCCTAAAAGGAAAAGAAATGACTTCACTAAACTGCAACAGCAAACATCTAGTCCCCAACAAAAGAGCTCCTGTCACTTTTCTGTCGTAATGTCGGAGTCCTTGGCTTTGAACGTGCGTCCAACTAATTTTAGGTCGACCAGCAGCTGGTTTAATAGCTCTGCGACGACAGCCACCGATTCAACGACCAAACAGTTCTGTTTAATATTCCGCAGACTCGCTCGTACGTATGAGAAGTCACAGCTTTTATCAGGTTTCGTGCCACACCGGCAGACTGACAACGTTCAAGAAAGTAAAAATCTCAGAAAAACAACAACAGCTAAAATCCTGTGCATAATTCTGGCGTGGATTCGATATCACCCTCCGACTGTGAGACATCAATACGGTGATTTCCATTCAGAATGGGTACATGAACTAACGTCGCTTTAATGTAATCTGAAATGTCTTTACTTGAAGTGGTTTGGGAGCTTTGAGGCGAGATCAAATAGCTTCGCGCGCCGAGATAAGAAACCACCTATCCGTGTTCAGCCACCACAGTTCGCGCTGTCGTTCTGGCGTTTCCTCTTGTTCGCTCTGTGGTTCTCGCTATCTGCTCACATACAGTTCTGCTTTTCAACTCTGCAGCTCGTAGAATTCAAAGGAGGGAGCATGTTTGAATTAGGCTCATCATTTCAAGAGGTTGCAACATAGACTTTTTTTTTTCTAACGGTGGTTCGACAGAACCAACACTTGTTACTTTTAACCAAACGAGATCCCGACTGTCGAAAAACCTCCAATATTCAGGAGGAAAAGCAGTTCTTCAGTTTCAGCACCGCCGGGTTTTGTGAGAACTGTCGGTTCAGATAAAAACATAAATTCACAATTCTTGTCGGTACATTTCGTAACACTGCACAACAATTGCTGAATTAATTAACCAGACTGAACATTTGTAAAAGACGGATTTGTAATTTCTGGATGTTTGTTAGTTTTTCTCTAAATGCAATCTTTGGCTTCGTGATCCCATGAGATTGAACTTCTCTCCTCGGGTTTTCCTGTTAAAGGTCTTGTGTATTTGACTTCTTTCAGAACCAGATACAGAGGGCTCGTTTATTAAAGGAAAAATAAACATAAAATCACTTATACCCCTCTCACGCTGGACAAAAAACCCAACAACACCCACTAACATATGACTTTTGTCTTCAGTAGAAAAGGGTACAATTAGCACTCTTAGCACAACTTAGCAGTTATCCACAAATTTCATCCCTCTCTGTGCAAGTGGCGCTCAGAAATTGTTCAGTCAGCGTTGAGTTCTAAGAAGAGAAAATAAAGTAAAAGATATTAAAGGATCTACTCCAACATTGGTCTCCATGCTGCTTTGTACAGCTCCTTGGTTTCCAGCACACTCATAAAATCAAACGTGACACAGCTGAAGAAAAAAAAAAAACATCTACTGGCAATTGGAAAGAAGTTAATCGACTATTTTTAGCGAGTTTACCCACAAAAATCTGCTCATATGTGCTACTTTGGGTGTAAAAAATGCTTTAGTAAGGTGTTCGATCCTCGCCAGAGAGTCTCCAACTCTCTGAACTCTGCAGGAAAACCTTTTCAGAATAATATTTCTAACATCTGAAGTTTTGATGATGGTGGAAAGTTCTGTCACACCTCAAATCTCCCCTGGACGTTTGTGTTGTCTGAGGCGACTCTGATGCACAGAAGCCACAACACTTCCCTCATGTCTGTACATGCATTTTCTGGCAGAGCTGCTTATATATTTTTTCATTCATGATCCAACCGGTCATTCACGGCCTGGAAATGCTCCAACTGTCAGTTACAGGACAGTAAACAGGACTCGAACAATAACCCCAAACTGAAATGATAGATTTCAGATGAGGTCGCAACAAGTTACTGTAAAATTGCACAATTACAGCATGTGGTCCCAAAATGAGTCACACAGATGTGTTAAAAATATCTTTTTTTGTAAAAAATGTGGATTCACACTCCGTTTGTTCTGTTTGTTGAATAATAGGTCTTGGACAAATGGGATATGATTTTTTTTTGGTGTGAGTATTTTCATACTTTAACTCACCCATATGCTGCGCCATCTGTGCTCCACATAGCTGTTCTGTTTTCTATTGGACCAGCGCACCAGCTGGCAACCTTACAGCTCGAAACCCAAATAATGGACTGTGTGTGTTTTCTGCACAGGAAATCAACCCATTTCAAGTTCACATATGTCTTATTCCGCACCAAAACCTTAGGCCTGAATGGCGACAGTTTCTCTTGGCTTGCACGTGCTAAAGCTAAGCATGCTAGCGGGAGGGCAGCGTGCAAGAGCCAGAGCGTAAACGCCTTTCTGCTGCTGAGGGCCAGTTTTGCTAAGGAGGGTCCTGGAGGAAAGTGTCTGTGCTTGTGTTGGCTCGGGACGCAGCTGCAGTTCAACAGACTTGACCTTTTCCAGACCAGTCAACCAACAAACTGTGTGGACACCCAGGGAGACGGCGAACGGAGGGAAAAAATGATCAGAGCAGAACCAGAGAAATTCTGTCTGCTGTTTGAATGACTCATCACTTCACACACTTCCGATTTTGGATTGAATGTGGAGTTTTGACACAAGTATAATGTAATTACTGAGCATTAAGAGGGTGGATCCGTCCCTGTCAGTCACTTCACACCTGGCATTAACATGCTTCTTGGGTGATCCGATCACAAGGAGAGCAGCTCAGTCACACCACATCCAGAGATCGTCCGGGCAACATTCATCCGAGACGCGTGTTGAAGGAACATTTCAGCCAAAAATAAGAATTCAGTCAATTATCTTCTCCCATGTGGATCAAAATCTGGGTTTCATGGTCCATTAAATATTTCTGGAGCGGCACAACCAAACAGAACAACTTAAGTAGTTTTGGACTCCCAAGTGATTTTTATAGTTTAAATCTTCACTGTAGCTGCTAAAAGCTAAAGCTAAAAGTGTTGGCGCTAACTCTGTCTCAAGTGGAAGTGCGAGCTCGACCAGTTGTCAAGGGTCAAGCAGGTAACGACTGAATTTTCATTTTTGGGTGAACTGTTCATTAAGAATCTGGGTCCAACCTGTAGCTATCAGTATCATGATATCTATGGTAAATGTTCCTGACTCAAGGTTATTTCCAGAGGTATTTATTTAATCCCATATCCTCTCGCAAACGGAGCAGTCACATGAGCTGCAGTGTGTAAAGTGCTCTTGCAAATTAGCGTTTCAAGACAATAAATTCTGGATAAACAAAAGTTAAACAAACATGTGTGGACAAAAACACTGCAACACAGAGACTGGATTATTTAAGCTATTGTGCATAAAACATGTGTTAATGTATATTTTTTCAGAGATTCCGAAGATTTTCCTGAACAGATGCAGAATAAATACAGACTATAAAAAACATTCTGTCATGGCTAAAGTGGTCGCAGCTATTTTTATTCATTCAACACTGTACATTCCCCGGAGTCACACCATGGAGGCCTGTGTAACTAATCTGAATGTCAAACCCATGACGACCTTTTTTTGCGATCTCAGGGACGCCACTTGTTAATAATCAGTTTCTCAGCATGAAATGTGTGCTTATTTTCGGCAACACTTTGCTGCTAGCTCAGTTCAGCTGCATAACTTTCACACCTGAGCTGCCCAACGAGCTGCAGTCTGATGCTGCCCAAAGAAAGTTTAACAGCTCGGAGTTCTGTTCAGGGGCAGCTGTGGAGGAAAGTCTGTTTACTAGCCGATGAAAACATCTGCATTGTGGCCTTTTTCTTTTTTTTCTGGAGGTTTTGTGAAGCCTTAGAAAATAACCCTGGTGATGTCAGGGTTCTCCTGGCTTGGATTTGGAGACAATGAGTACTTAATGGAAATGTGGAGTTTGAAAGATGTTTGCATCTACAGGCATGGTGGGTGCAGTGTCGATGGAGGCCGACCTTCATCAGAGACTTTGCTTCAATACTCTTCTGAGTCCTCCATTTTTTTGAACACAGAGTAAAGTATGTGTAGAATGTAACTAAAGCAATTTTTTAAACAACTGTCATACGTTTTTTGTTCGTTCCATCAAAAACAATCATTTATTCATGCCAAATTTTCTTGAAATCTTTTGCTAAATGTCTTTATGCCAATGCACAAAGCAGAGACATCATTTATGAGGTAGATACTTGAGTTTGTTTATTTTCAAAGGGATTTCCCTCTACTTAAGCAAATATGATTATTTAGTGCATCTTAATGGTGAGTTATACACATTTTTGAATGTTTAGCAGAACTGCTATTCATAGACTAGGAAATTCTTGTTATTCTATCAATCAATTTGAATAGTGAAACTGAATACTGTCTTTATTAACAATTACCTACCATTAGTAAAAAATTGCAATTTACAATTGCATTTGGTAAGTTTTATGAAATTGCAGAAAACTAGAGAACCTGTAAAAAGCTGCACTATGACAGCCTCCCTGCGTCTTACCAAGGTTACATCTGGTTTCCTCACTCAGTGGTTGCTGGTGACATTGTTTTGATTTTCTGTATTGTTTTTTGGCTTTTTATTTTCTCAAACTAAAAAGAAAAAAAGACACAATGTACTATTTCAGTCTTACAGTAGTCTGAACAAAGTAGAAGTCCAGAAAAGGTAAAAAAAAAAAGCGTCTTCCTCTTCGGTGGTCCAACCCTTTGAAACCTGAGACGATGATGTCTTTAGCGCGGAGCGGCACAGTCGAGTCCTCCTGCGTATACCTGCAGTGCATTCACACACAAACAATGTCCGACCTGGCAGCTTCGTCTCTGCGGCTCGGCTGAGGCCTCGCCCGGCGGTGAGCAACGCTCCTGTTGTGGAAACTGAGCGTGTTTTCGGCGGCACAAACATCCAGCGGCTGCGTTGCTGTGGGCTGCACCCTGCGGAGCGGCTGCGGATGAGTGAATGATAGCTGTCACGGCGCAGGTGACAGTCAAGAAGCTCATTTCTCCTTTTTTAAAAAGACTTCTTTAATCTCCTCTTTTTGTTTCTTCTCCGACTCCGTGTGGGAGATTTTACCGCAGCATTATCTGACGTGATGGAATTAGAGTGTGCGCTCAAAATAGGCTGAAATGTACCGAATGCATCACACACACACACTCAACTACACTGAAAAAAGTGAATATAAGAATATGTATTTGTAACATAATTAAGCCTGTGATAATAACAATAAAAAACAAAGTTTGTCTCTTGACATTAATATATCAAGTTGTGAATTAGTCTACATTTGTTCAAAACACAAGTCATTTAGATTTTTTCCCCTAACAAGCTGTATGTAAGTGGCTCAACACATTTTCTTATGCAGATCCACACAACACACTATTTGCTTGTTGTATTTACTCTGCTCCAGCTACGCCCCGCCCCGTGTGGTGCATTCTGGGTACTTCTGGGTACTACGCCTTATTATAACCTTTCCTCTAGTGCAACTCTCACACAATTTGCTGAGTGTACTTATGGTTTCCAGGGAATTCACCCTCTTAATTTTGTTGTTGTCATTGTTTTCTAGCACCATGAGGCAAAAATGTCATGTAATTTTTATATTGGACAGATCGACCAATATGTAGATCACATACTTGATTTAAATATAAATAAATATAATGTGTTTTGTCTACTGAGAAAAAGTAAGGAAACTTTTTGCATCACTTTATCATGTAGATCAAACAAGAGTTGTCTTTGTATGTACAACTTAACTTACTTTTGCTAAAGTCAACTTACATTTACAAGTTAAGGCAACTTACTTTTGCAAACAAAGTAAACTCGGTTGTGTTAAGTTGACTTTACTTGCAAAATTAATGTTGTACAAACAAAGACTACTCTTGTTTGATCTACGGGATAAAATGATGCAAAACGTTGCCTTACTTTTTTTAAGTAGATCAAGCCCTGTATTTTTATCAGTGTAACCTCAGTCAGGAAGTCCTGCAGAAATCAAGCTAATTAACCTCCTGTAACCATGTTTCAAGCATCGAGGGGTGTCACTGAGGAGATGGACTGTCTGCACATCACTCAGTCTGGTGACACTGCACGAGATTTTAGACAAATCGAGAGTGCGTTTAATTTTAGCCGTCGATAAATGAAGTGTGCTGATGTTGTCATGTGGTGTGAACTGCACGGTTGTGGTGCGAGTCGTCAGTCACCGCCGGCTGGAAGGGGAAAGCTTCACCCGAATTATTTACAGCGCCTGTCTGATGACATCTTTATGTGGTGCAGAGAATCTGCTGGGAGGCACGGCCGCGTTCACTTTCCTTATGGAGACGTCACACACACATGCATGAACACACACACACACACACACACACTCGCTCATGTACTGTACACAGAGGGGTTTCAGTGCATTGCTGACAGCTGCCGTGTGTGTGTGTGTTTATAAGCCCGATCCGTCACACACACTGTACAGTAACGCCGCCGCTGTCTGCGTTCATTCCTGCGGGCCGTATTTATTTTTTGCCAACGTGACACACACAATGTGTGCGATTGTGTGCCAGCGAGGGGGGAGTCGTCTGTGTCGGTGTTTCGTATCTGCGTGCGTCAGCTCGGTTACAATGCAGCCTCACAGCGTCTCCGTCCAAAGTTGTGGTCACCTCACAGCTGTTTTGGATTTCTGTGAGTGTATTGTCTCAGCGTTCAGAATGTCTCTCCTGGAATTTTTTTTTTATTACACCCATTTTTTTCTATAGAAACCATTGTTATAAATTTTATAATCACACGAGGAAATAACATTAGTGTTTCAAATGCCATGAACTGTTTTGACTCAGAGTTCAGCGAGGAGGGGGGTTTCACCAGAAACCGCAGAGCGACGGCAGCTTTTGTTTGTTATTGTATAAATTCACAGCATTTCCTCTTCATATGTGCGTTATGATTCTTGCTACTGTTGGTTCACATTATAGAGTGGTTATTCGCTCTAATGTATACCCCTGTTGATGCTAATCTACTGTATAAATACACTGCATGATCCACTGTGTAAATGAACTGCATATCAGCTCGCTAGAAGTATTTAATGACGTAGTTTTATGGTCCGCTCACGGAGGAGGATGGGTGGATGGACGGGGCAAAACAAACGCAGGACTTCCACCCAGGAAACCGGAGTTCTTTGTCTGCATGTTATGTAACACAGAAGTGCACAAAGAGTTTATCTGAGCTTTTTGGGTTGAAAACTGCTTAAAAAAAAAACGAGGTGAGAGGTAACCAGACGGTAAAGTTTCAGGCTGTAACACAGAAACAATGAGCTGAAGGAGGCTAAAATGACTCACACAGCTGAGGGAGCTACAGAGTTAAGGCACTGTGGCCTCAAACTCAGAGGTCAGGGGTTCGATCCCCGGCTCACTGGCAGGTTGGAACCTTGTGTGGACGCAGTAAATGCAAGTTAAAGGGATATTCCGGTGTAAGTTTAATCCATGGTCTAACACACCGTGACACCGAGTAAGACTCCCCCTCGAGAGGTCAAGTTAGCTGACCGCTAGCTTAGCTAGTTTTAGCAACCTCAGAAAAGACCGCACGATAACAATACACTGCAGCTTATGTCTCCAACTAGAAACCGCCATCAAAAAGCCACAATTAATGGTGAGAACAGCACCAAACTTCAGCAACAGTACATGTACAGTCCCAGCACACAGTACGAAGCATCAAACATCTGCTAGCTTTGCTGGATTTGTATTAAAAACACAGCACAACTCACCCTCTCCTCCAGCAGCCTGCCTGTGTGGGGAAGCCCTGACGAGTCGATTACCGAGTGCAGTAGATTTCCGCAGCTCAAGGATGAAAATGTCTGATTGTTACTCCATGGAATGCTCAGTTCTTATTATCGAGAGCTGACAGGGAAAAGAACAGAAGTAATGGAGTAATAATCAGACATTTTCATCCTTGAGCTGCGGAAATCTACTGCACTCGGTAATCGACTCGTCAGGGCTTCCCCACACAGGCAGGCTGCTGGAGGAGAGGGTGAGAGCTGAAACTAGCTAAGCTAGCGGTCAGCTAACTTGACCTCTCGAGGGGGAGTCTTACTCGGTGTCACAGGCGTGTTAGACCATGGATTAAACTTACACCGGAATATCCCTTTAATTTACTAAAGTCGGGTGATAATTCTTTGTGGTTGCTCCGACGAGATAATGATTGGCAGCTTCTTTTTTCATTTTTGTCTCCTCTCGAGTTACTTGAGTCGAGAGTTTGTTCATATTTTCGCGACCACCCTGAAACTATGAGTTAGAAAATAAAAGTGGAAACTCGAGCGATGTGCTTATGTACCTTCCGTGTTGACAACAACGCATGGCGTGCTTTCGTTTATCGAGCTCGGTCTCATCTGCCGAATCAACGTGAGAGCAGCGTGACCTGTAGAGGGGTCTGGAGTGTTTTCCAACGGTGGTGATGATGGGGCTCGGGGACACGGGGAGGAGAAGAGGGGTGAGGGTGAGGAATGAGAGGGGAGTTGGGTGGGACATGGGGATAGAGGGGTGAGGGGGGCAGGATGTCAGGGAGGTCCACTTGGCCATGAAATTAAAAAGAAAATGCAACGCGATACAAGGAAAATAAACAGAGAGACGGGCCTCCCTGGTTTGGTTTAAACAGCCCGGGTGATTATTGAATTGTGTTGATTGTTTCCTGGCTCCCCATCTCCAAACAGGAGACTATCAGGAGACTCTGCTGCTCGCAACGCTGAACGGACAATCAGACATCACGTCTCGGTTCCAAGATTGAATTTTGATATCCGTCTATATGATACATATAAAGGGTAGTGGTCAACGCGTGTCCTTTGCTTTAGAAAACCAACTTTTATTTGTCGTAACTCTGACTCAACTTGTCTTTCTGAATCCACAGTGACGGCTTTCATCCATCAAGTCAGAGGAAACGTGATTAACACTGCGAGTAAGCGATGACGAACAATTTCGCAATTGACCAGAACAGGGTAATGACGTTCACCGTATTGGGTATTTCCTGTTCGGCTCATTCTCCGACCTCTGACCCCGCCGCAGTCATTCCCATGCTCCCTGTGTGGCGCTGAGCAGCCCGCCGCTCCAAGGTGCCTCAGCGGAGTTATTTGTATAATTCAGACGTGCTTTAAGTCTTAAAAGCTTTAAATGTTTTCAGTTTTTTACTTTATATGATTACGTAGATAATGAGTTTCTATCCCTGCCAAAAACATTTCTTCATCTGTGTCCCAAAAGACCTTAAAGCTGCATCGTAGTCAGATATTTAAGATCACGTTTATCGTCGAGGTTCGCGCCGCTTTCACATCAAATTAAGTCAGCGGCTCTGAAACCAAATGCACCGTAATTTTGTTTGACACTGCGCAAACTGAACAAAACACGAGTTGGATCTCATGTAACTGAAACTGCATCCCTGGAACGACGTATTGGAAAGTTGAAAACCGTGGGGATGCTTCCATTTGTTTCCTTCTGACAAACAAACTCTAATCGAGGCACAGAAACAGGTCACAGGTGACCGTGGTTAGGTCGTTATGAAGTGACACTCTCCGGCTACTTGCAGCTGGAAAATAACGACGCAGAAGAAAAAGAAGTGGGACGCATTTTTAAGACTGCGTGATCCAGTTTTGTCTGGGTGGCTTCAGCAAAAAGAGAAAACTACTCAGGGTTGTTTTCTAACAGGATACGGATGTGTAAAAATTACAAGTGTATTTACAGACTGAAGTGCGTGTAAAACGCAACGAGTCGTCCAAACAGTGCAGAGCAGGATATTCTCCCACCGAGCACCAGCTCCCCCCTGATGGTTAAACAGCATTTATTCAGCATTTATGTAGTTACGAGCCTGTTACACTCCCGAGCCAGCAGACCTGCAAGTGAGGAACAGGTGGTTGTTAAAATGCAGCTTTATTTACGAATTTAAAAAAACATTTTCAGCATAAAATAAGTGCAAATCCCAACAACAAAGAAGAGGATTTGTGGTTTCTTGGAGGAGGAGTTTCTGGCTTGACGAATAAATGAGCAGACAATAATTAAATATACTTTAAATTGTTAGAAAAGTGGTCAAGAAATACACTTAGATAATGTATTTTTCTATATTGAGGTACGGTGAGGCAACAAGGCCCCACAGCGGGTTCGGTTTGAGCTCATTCTACAATGATTTTCTATTATTTATTACGGGAAATACCTCCCAAACGCCTGGTTGTATAGCTGCTGTTGCCAAAATGTATATTTATGTCATATCATATCAGAAATAAGGGAATAACAATAAGAATAAGAAAATCAGAGGTGCTCATGTTGCTTTAAAGCCCTGTTTGCTTCCATGATTACATCACTCTGACCAGCACAACATTTTATTTATTTATTTATTTTAAACAGAGTGCATTTATTTATGTCGTGCCGGTTTTGAAAAACACAGATTCTCACAGTTCCTTTCATGGATCACAGCTCGATATGACAGACAGGCGATTCTCGACGTTTATATAATATTTATGTTTTTTTTGTTTTTTTTAATACAACAACAATAAGACGAGCAGATACAAGGAATGAGATAAGACAAGACACCAAACAGCGAAAACAGAGACAAAACAAACAATAAAACAAACAAACACAAACAGCCAGAACTTGTTCGGTACAAAGAGAAGAAAATGTACAACTGCACATGTCAATTCATTTAACAAGATGCGCCACAGTGTCCACTCGTAAATGAAGACTAGGAGGCCGGGCACGACGTTTTCAACTGATTTTAGTCGACTGAAAATTGTGGGATTGAAGAGAAATGTTCTAGAATATTTTCCCACCTCACAAGTGCTGGGTTTGAGTTTATTTCATGATGACTTTCCATTATTTCTGATGGGAAAGTTTTTCCCAGTTTTTGCGACCTAAAGTCATTCCACACTTGCCCCCTAATGATTCCACTAGTACTATCATACGGAAGAATCCGTAATAATAACTCTTTTGGATAATACATACAGTGACGGTCGCACAGTTTTCCCATCCAGTGATTTCCACAGCTCTCATTTTTCTGCGATGGAATGAGGGAACACTTAACTCATGAAGTCTGCTTCAAATCTGAATTTATGATTGGCCTTCTGAAAACGTGGCACACTAAAGTACAGACAAATCCAACACAATAACTGAACAATGACTTTACTGAAGTAGTGTGCTGAACCCATCCTGGCAACGTCGATGTGAAGCCCGACTATAATCCCAATAACCTCCCCGCCTTCAACATGCTCTCATGGCTCTACTGTTCATGTCTCGCTTGTCTGCAGCTCCTCTTTTTTTTTCCTTTTTGGACATTTCCAACTCTTAGGGAGTGTAATTTATGTGCTGACCTGCATATGTGCTATTACACAGCACCTTGTGAGTTGGAGGTTTGACAGCTCTTTACTGTAGCGGCGCTGTGATTGACTGATGTCATTTTCACAGTCTGGCCGTTTGGGTTGCGGAGCTCAACTTGCAACCGGGGGACTGGAAGAATCCAAGTCAGAGTCCTGGCAGAGAAATCCAAAAGCAGCTACAGCACGAACGTCTGGAAGCAGTAAAGTCAAAATGAGAAGACATTTTGAGAGCTTTTTTTTGTGTCTTTATTACATTTAACTACGACAGGATCCCAGGTGTGACATAGCGTGGCATTAGCCGGAGGCCACAAACTGGCCACTGGAGATCTTTGTTTCCATGGTTTGGATCGATCTAAAATAATAACTCTAATAGCGAAAGCATTCATTCTTTTTGCAGCGGACAGCTGAGGATTCTGTCTTTTGTGTCTCAGTGAAGTGATGCCAGAGGAGTAAAGGAGCTGATTTATTTCAATCATTTCATCAGTCATTACGGTTTATTGATTTACACAGCCCGCTAGCTTAGAGTGTCCAAATGTCAGACATGTGAAGGATTGAGTCTGGTTTTTTAGCAAATGTCTCAACAACTGTTGTGAAATTCGGTAAGACATAATTTATCCTGAGGGAAACACGAACTCTGGAGATCCCTTAGCTTTCTATATGGAGCTATCATCAACATTTGTACAGTAATCAGCATTTTAATGTTTGCAAATTTGAACTATAACATACTTTGGATAGTTTATGGTAATGCATCACTATTCGCCAGTTGGCAGACGACACTCCGTTCTCACTTCCTACTCGTCAAATACAGCAGCCTGGTCAGTGGGCCTACACTCTTAGAAATAAAAGTTCTAAGTAGAACCATATAAGGTTCTTCGGCTTGTCCTCATAGGAGAACCCTTTTTGGCTCCAGGTAGAACCTTTTATAAAGGTGGAGGGTTCTACCTAGAACCCAACATAAAGGGTTATACCTAGAACTGTGTGTGTGTGTAAGGTTCCACCCAGAACCCCCCATGAGAGGTTCTACAAAGAACCCATACAGGATCTTATACCCATGCTTTCAACAATCCCTGAAGAACTCTTTCTCCAAAAAAGGGTTCTCTGGATCAAAATGGTTCTTACTGGAACCGTCAGTGTTACCAAGAACCCTTTTAAAACCCTTTATTCAGGAAAGGGTTTTTACAGGGTTCTCTGGATCAAAATGGTTCTCACTGGAACCTTTAGTGTTACCAAGAACCCTTTTAAAACCCTTTATTCAGGAAAGGGTTTTTAAAGGGTTCTCTGGATCAAAATGGTTCTTACTGGAACCGTTAGTGTTACCAAGAACCCTTTTAAAACCCTTTATTCAGGAAAGGGTTTTTAAAGGGTTCTCTGGATCAAAATGGTTCTTCCTGGAACCAACAGTGTTACCAAGAACCCTTGAAAAACCGTTTCTTTAGGAAAGGGTTTTTCAGAAGCAAATGGTTCCAGGTAAAACCTCAGCCCTTGTAGAAGAACCCTTTTGGAACCCTTATTTCTAAGAGTGTACGCTTCTATGTTTGACGCTGCAGTGTCACTTCTCGAAGCGACCCTCAAGTGAAATAGTATAAAGAGCGAGAAAAGCCGAAGTCAGGGAGGTTGGAGTTTACGTACACTGGACCTCGACCCTGGAGACAGCCAGAGGTTTGCATCCTGAGTTTGACCGAGAGCAGAGGCTGGTTTGTTTTGAGGTTACGACTGATTGTAGTTATTTTAACCCAGAATGTGATCTTTCTCGAAACCTAACCAAGTATTCTCTGTTTGTAAACCCAGCAAAACCACAACGTTGCTCACAATCCACAAAGCCATTTGTCATTATGTGAACTGTCAGCAGGCTTTATTCTGAAAGCGTTAGGCCGCTGACCAGGCCGAGTCCGAAGTGAGAACGTGTTGCAGATGAATATTGAGTCAAAAGTTAAATATACTCAGCTGAAGTATAGCATGTAGTACAGAATTATTTCCCACCTCGGTTAGACTCAAAACTACGTGCATAAAGCTGTTGAAACATCTCACACAATTTATTTTATGTCACAGCACGCTCGCATTTGTTCACACATGTGCGTGAGAAGCCTCCGCCGGGCTTTCTCTGCAGACTCTTTTTACGAAAACACGCCGTACAGTCCGGCGCTGATGGCTGGCATATGTGGCCGGACTTCTCCCCGCTTGCACCATGACACAAGAATTCACACTCCGCTTCCACCGGGCTTTGCCATCGACAGCTGCGCTTTTAACAAGAGCGCAGAGATTCAATTACTGGGCCCGCTCCTGCTCTGAAACCTCATCAGCTGAGGCCGCGCAGGAAATTGCCTCTCGCCGTGTAAAGGTGGTAACTGGATTGCTGGACTCTGAGGGGAAAAAATGTACACACATTGTTCCTGTGCGCTGTTTGATTGTGCTGCGAATTGTTGGCAGATTGCATAATGGCGAGCTGGAAGCGTATGCACGGGCTCCGCTGGGTACCGTTCCTACAAAAATAAAAAAAAGAGGTTTGTGATAGAGGTGGTGTGTTTTTGATACGGCGCTCGAGTTTTTCATCAGGCAGCGAGGGGAAGGTTTGCAGCCACTGGGGCAATGAGCAAGACATTTTTGGCAGGTTTCTACCGTAAAGAAGTGAGCACAGGAGAGTTTAAATCATATTCTTTCATTTCTCTGGCCCATCTGTCTCTCTTTTCTTTCCCCTCCCTCCCTCCTTCTCTCTCTCTCTCTCTCTGGTTGTAAGTCAGGCTAAAGTGGTCCAGCTCCCCACTCCCGTCACTCCTTTACCCCTAACATAATAATCGTCTGACAGCTCGAATATTCGTACCACCGCAGCTTTGGCAAGTCGAGCGGGACGCTGAATCACGGCGAGAAAATCCTGCAATAACATTTTCATGGAAATTAAGTTGTTAGGCTCTCTCTCTTCATCCCGAATGGATGGCTGTAAAAATATTTTCTTACGCTGGCAGTTCAGCGTTATGCACAATTGTTCAAATTACATGGAAATGTGTCCCGCTCTGGCCTTATTTTTATTTATTGTATTTGGAAATGGAGGAATTGACGAAGTCCAAGTCGAGACTGAAGTCTTTCGGAGTTGAGCGTTAAGTCAAGTCAGAGTCAGAGCTGTGTCGCTGTGAGGATGTTTTCACACCTGTCGTCCAGCTAATTTGGTCCAGATCAAGGGTAACGAAAATATTAGTTCTGGTCCAGTTCCTGTTCACACTGACTTTTCTTTTTTTTTTTTTTACAAATGAGAGAAGAGGAGTGAACACACAGTTATCCTGAACTCTCTGATTGGACAGTTTGGGCGATCGTCATCCTGCATCGTCAGGACAAATGAGGGGAAATCCGACTGACAGACATTGTTTGCAGCACTTGAATGCTTCTGATGTGTGTGTTTATGTCCTCTGGTGGGGAAACTACTGATTATAAGTAGTAGACTTGTAGTCAAGACCGCCTAAACCGAGACCAAGACACTACCAAGACCAGAGAGTATCAAGACCAAGACCAAAGACTGTCGAGGCCGTGACAAGACCAAGACCACGGAAAAGTGGTCTTGAGACTCGAGACCGGTCTCGAGAACTACAAGTCTTATAAGTAGTATAAAAAGTATTGTACTGCAGATCGGCCACATGTCAGGATATCAACACGGTGGTTTTAACAGCTTGTGACCTGTTAATGATGGAAGATACTGCGCTGACCTCAAGACTGCTTCCTGAACAGACAGGACATCAACAGCTGGATTTATTGGTAGCTTGTAGATATCTCAAGGAAATTGAATCGAATGCAACTGGATTTGGTTTTTGTCTTGAAGACGTTTCACCTCTCATCCAAGAGGCTTCATCAGTTCCTGCTCGCTTGACTAGGCTGGGACTAGTCCAACTAGCCGGTGTGGAGGTCCAGCTATTTAACCTCTCAGGAGGCGGTCACAAGGCCACTGATGTCTATGGGTCGTATGTGCTCCATTATTGCCAACGACAGTCGTCAGTATGGTCTTTGGGGATGGTGGAAAGTTGGTTTCGACTTCGTTAGTGCTCTATTGACGACCCATAGGCATCAGTGGCCTTGTGACCGCCTCCTGAGAGGTTAAATAGCTGGACCTCCACACCGGCTAGTTGGACTAGTCCCAGCCTAGTCAAGGGAGCAGGAACTGATGAAGCCTCTTGGATGAGAGGTGAAACGTCTTCAAGACAAAAACCAAATCCAGTTGCATTCGATTCAATTTCCTTGAGATAACTATGACCTGGATGAATGAGAATATTCACAGGCTAGCTTGTAGATGTATTTTTTTTTAGGTTCCCCCTCCTCCTCACCTGTAGTGAGCGTTGGATCACACCTGGTTCCTCCTCACCGTCGAGGTCCGCCGCTTTAAAAACCCGAGGGGGGATTCACACAAGCAGCATTTGTGCTGTGTGTTGGTTAAAACCTCTGATCAGTTTGTGCTTCGTTCTTTTCCAAGAAGTTTTTTTTTTTGTGTTGTTTTGTTAGGTGCAGTTTACTTTCTGTTTGAATTGTAAATCAATTATTGCATTTTGGCTCCACTTTTTGTTTCCCCTCCCAAGTTTTATATTCAATTTGTTACTCCCTTAATCCCCCTGGCCATTTCGGGGAAGTAGCTTGGAACATAAAAAAGTCCTGTGGTCGGTCACCTGGCTGCTTTTACACCGCAGAACAAACGGATCACACCGGAGTCCATTTGGACCAGGACCAGGACCTCAGCCTGCTTGTGTTGTGTCCTGCATCTGTCTACAATTACTGTGTTCACATACACCCAAAAAACACTGTGAGGTTCATCCGCAGTCGACTCGCTACTGTAACTATGGGGAAAATTGTGAAAGCAGAATATTAAATGTCATTTAACAATCACTCATTGGTCAGGATTACCTTTTTTTTTTGCATTATTACCAACATTAACTGCACCTATTGTGAAGTTCATGATGGGGTTTGCATTTCACAGCGACATTAATCATACATATTGAAGAATACTCCGGCCACCCTGCGCAACCAGTGATTTTGCTTGAAGGGAAAAGAAACTGTAAAGTAGTGTTTCTCCGCTCAGGTTTCATTCCTTGCACTCTGCTGCCTCTTGGCTCTGTGTGGCAGCGCTCGCTGTAAATCACTCCGGATGAGGTTGTCATCTGTAGTGCCTCAAATCTAAATATAAAAATCTGCTGGTAATTCTTAGGTATAACATTTTGCCTGGGAAAAGTGGAACGAGTCGGAGGAGCTCCTTATACAAGCGTCTGCATTTTAGCTACCTTTGACATTTTGTTGGCAATCGGCGGCCCGAGCGAGTGAATGAAACTCTTTGGGCACACGCTCCGGTTTTCCGTGAGAGGGAAGTGCATCAAGTTATTGGCTTCCTTTTCCACTTTCGCCTCACACACAGTTTGGCCGTGTCACTCCCGGGGATAAGTGAAGAAGTGGATGTTTTATTCATTCTTAATAACTTCTACGATGTGCATTTCAGCTCGGTCGGCTAAGGAGGTGGAAAAGAAAAGTTGGTAACTGCGCGGAGCTGATGTTCTTTCAGACCACAAAACATGGAGGAATAAATGGTTATGAACCAATAATGAGTAGTTTCGAAACCTTCGACGGCCCGAACCGCAAGTGACTCTCAGACTTTAGAGGTTTGAACCACTTCAGCACTCAAAAAAAAACTCAAAATGTGCCACTGCTATTTTTCAAATCATAAAAAACCTGACATGAAACATTGACTCTTTGTCCCGAAGTGTCTGTAATAATCATCAGCGGCCGCTGCTGGGAAGACGCGAGCGCGGCGCTGACAGCGGCTTCGGAGCCTTTTCGTTTCCAGCGCACATTTCAGCGTGTCAACACACAGTGAAAAAGGAAAACCCTTCCCGGAACCATCCAGAAAAACAGAAGTGCCTTCACTCTCTCTCCAGACCAAAATAAATAACCAAAGAACCTCGCCGAAGCACATTCCTCTCCCTGAAAAAAAGCCTTAATTTTCCCCTGGATGCTCGGCTGCAGCGCAGCATTTTCCTGCCATTTGGGAGCCATTGAGCGGTGTGATTGAGTGTTGGATGGGCTAATTGTGATTAGTGAGGTCAGACCTTCCTCTGGGATCAGGACGGTTTACCAGCCATCAATCGACGTCCATCATCGTCCTCTCGTCAGGCCGGCTGCTTCCACTTCCTGATTTCTCTCTTCTTAGTTGGATCCAGACGGGTTTGTTTTGTTGCTCTTGATTGAAATGATTTGTCAAGTGGCTTTTTCGTGTTTAAATTTAAACTGGACGACTGCTCGGTTTTATAGAGACGAATCCTTTGGGGTTTTTAACAGGATGGTGAGAGTAAATAAAGACATAATGAACACTTTCTGAAAATACTGTTTTACCCGAATAGGGGTAAGCAGACATCCCAGTTTTCAGGCAGTTGTCCCATCTTCATCTCAACATAAATGATTGTAATTAGTCACTAAAGCGACGTTAAAGCTATTTTAGATTCAGGATATGTGGCCATTAGGACCGTGGAAACACGAGATAACACTGAAATAAACACAAACAGAGGAGAAGGAGGATGTGTCTGCGGGTATTTAACTTATTTCTGTATTTTTCCCACCCAGATCCAGACAAATTTTTGTGTTTTTGTCTCAACCACGCCGTCTCTTCTCCTTTCCCTCCGCACATTAAAGCTGAACAAGGCAACTTTCCATGTTGACAGCTCACAATGTGTAATAAATTGCCGGGTGGGCTGGAGGAACCGGTGTTATTGTTCGAGGGGCTGGTCTGTGCACGCCTCGGAGCCAAGCATGAATACCGGGGTTTTTCTGAATGACCTTGCTGTATTTGAGAGGGGCTGCGGAGCGGGGGAACACTATGAGAATTGTTTTGCAGATGTTATGAATGTAATGGATACCCAAAAAAAACACATTTGTGTTTTGTTGTGTTGCCAGGTACTTAACTTTCTGCTGCGATTATTACTTTTCTCAAGTTAGATGTGCGTTAAGTTTTATTGTCTCTCCAACCGTCATGTTGGAAGGAGGAAGGCTGTATTTGTTGCTTTGCCTAACGAGTTCACACTGAATAATTATTTATTTCAGATCAGAAATATTTAAAATGACTGCTTTGGGCGATTGCAGTGTTTTGATTCTTTAAAGTTCCATTTCAAGATTTGCAACACGAAATAAACTTCTTGAAACTCTGACATGACGTTCGGCTTGTTTGCTTTCAACTCGGTTGCATGTTGCCTCGTATCGATCACATGTTGTGTCCATGAAAGCCTTCAGCGGCCTCGTTTCGGATCAATGGCGTCGAAGAGTCAAGGTTAGCATGACTTCGGGGTGTTTCTTATTTTTGTATCTGTCTCGATTGTGCCGGTGAGTGAGTGAATTGATCACACAGCATCGGTTAGCATTAGCTTCGCTCTCAGAGAGGGGTGGAAAAAAACCCACAGAGGGATGGAGCGACGCCACGAACAGGGCGAAGACAGCGCTCGTATTTTAGCTCCTAACTACTCCACAAGTACAGTGCATGAATCTTCCAGATGCAGGAATGAATGGACGCAGTGTGAATGCATGAGGCCTTCTGTCTGTGTGTGTGTGAGGTCCAGTAACCCTTTATTATAGAGCTGCTATAATATCTGTCCATATGTCTGTCAGCCGGCAGCAGCAGCAGCGTATAGACACATCCCTGTACATTTATTGTTCTTGTCTATTTTGATTGCAGCGTTTACAGAAAATTGAGACCGTCGTTCACATTGTAGACCTTGGCATCAAACTGAGTCTCCTTTTCTTAGCTTTTACCCCATAAACCTGTCTCTGTCCTCCCCCTCAGGCTCGCTCTCCGCAGTGGAAAGTGATATTTATTTTAACTCAACTCGCGGCAACAAATCAGGTTAGAGACCTTAAATCCTGCCAGCGGTGTGTAGTAAATACGTGTCCACGATGGAAAATAAAAACACAAGCGATTGATCCCCTAACTAGGTTATAAAACTGGAGAAGGAATCAGGCTGCGACGCCTCAGAGGACACAGTTTACGTCGAACAGTTTGGGATATTTCAGAGTATTTGGCGTGGGCAGGCCGGGCAGGGGCACGAGGTCAGAGGTCAGAGGACAGGAGAAGAAAAATGTGATGTGACAATCCAAACTTTAGGTCCACGCATTAACTTTTTCTTTTCTGGAGCTCCATCGGTGTCTGGAGTTTGTTCAGCTGAGTGAAGCAGACTTTGAAACTTGATTTGAGCTGAACACACTTCATCAGCAGTGATGTCACTGACTTTTGTCTTAGAAATGAGAGTCCCTGAGAGTCACTGTTACACCAGATTAGAACATATTTGGTTGTTTAAATGCGGGTAAACCATTGCTCGTGTGTTTTTCCGGTGTTTTATGTTCAATGTCACGAACACGCTAAAAAATGGGAAACCCTAGAAAGCAGCATGGAGGCCACTAACAGTGTTCAAGTAGGTATTTTTTATGGCTATCCATCTTACACAGACTGTCTTTAATGCAAATTATAACTCCTTAAGTTCATTGTACGTCAGAGATGCACTGGGAAAGTGATGTTGTGTCTAAATGTGTCCATAAATGCAGATTGTACCCTTTTCTGACTGAAGACAATTAACCAGATGTTAGATGGTGTTAGTGGGTATTTTATCCAGTGAGAAAAGGTTATGGAACAACTGTTTTTAGGATGTGGTGGCACAGACACAAATTATAACAACTTCTTAAGTTCAATCGTACGTCAGAGATGCGCTGGGAAAGTGTTTAAATGTGTCTGTAAATGCCAATTGTACCCTTTTCTGACAATTAACCAGATGTTAGACGGTGTTAGTGGGTTTTTTATCCAGTGAGAAAAGCTTATTGGAACAACGTTTTTTAGGATGTGGTGACGCTGACCTTTGACCTCTTCAGTAAGTTTCTTTAAATGTTAGTCATTTAAAGAAGCAGAAGAGAATATCAGCCAAATGTCTGAGAAGTAATACAGCAGGAGTGAGTCGTGCAAATCAAGACAAGCGTTGATGTACTTATCAAAGCGTCGCGGGGTTATTAATAAAAATACTTAATGTACAGATCTGCTGAATAAACAAACAGGCACTTGTGCGACACAACACCACACTGGTAATTAGCTGGACCTGCAGCCTGCGTACAGCCCGGAGGTTGTTCCAAGGTTAAAAAAGAAAAAAAGAGGAAAATTCAATATATCGGCTCCTTCCTCTCTCCCTCCCAATAAATGTCAGCCGTGAGACGTTCGGCAGGGGGAACAGTCTGAGCCTGTTAATTTAGAAAGCGGCGTGGTTAATTTACAGAGTGCAATATCTGTGTTCTTTACACATCCAAAGTAAACAGGCTGTGGATTTTTTATTGGAGCATTACCTCAGGGTTTTTCTGCGCACTGCGAGCGCGGCTGCTGTGGCTTGAGGAGGAGGAGGGGGAAAAAATATAAGCGGCCCTTTCCATTAAAACTACAACAGATTCCCTATTATTGGCTGGAAATGAATTGGGCACTATGGGCCGGCGGAATGAATGGAGCTTTGATTGGTTTAACTGAATACATGAGGTCCCGGTCGAGCCAACGATGAGTTCCCCCTTGGAGCGGGACCAAGAATGAAGTTATGGGCTCCCCAGTGTGAGAACGAGAGGTATGTGAGGGAGAGAGACCAATAAAGCAATAAATCACTGGCCAGAGAATCCTTAATTCTGATTACACAGATTATTCACAGATTACAGCATGGCTCGTCATCGGTGTTGCCACTTTTGTCCATTCAAAATCACACATGAGTCAAGTGGACTGCCTGTAACAAGGAAGATTACTATGTAGAAAGGTGTTTATATAATGCAAACATACTTAAAGGGGCAGTTCACCAGCCTTGGAGATGCCCGTCTCCAGCAACCGTATCCGGGAGAGTCGCCATATATATTTATATGTTTGACAAAATCAGGTATTTTAAGCCAAAACATGCTCATTTCCTAACCCCGACCGAGTGTTTTTTGTGCCTAAACCTAGCCAGACCGTAGACGCTGTACTGTCACAACATGAAATTGAACCTTGAACGTAAAGAAACGTGAAGCTGTTACGTAAAGAAACGTAAAGATGCAGTCAAATGTGTTGACCACATTCCCTGTAAATAAGGAAGCGTGCTTCGCGTTCCAGCACAACCAAAGGAGCCGATCGCAGCTTCTAGACGATGCTCCTGGTTCCACCTGGCACACTATGTCCCGTTTCGAAAGCGTCCCAGAAGCAGCTCTCGGCTCTGACAGACGAACAGAAGCCGTGTCAGGCTGCACAGAGCACATCGAGCCGGACGGGAAGTTGGACACAGGAAAGGCTTTTTTAATTCAGTGCTACTAAAAAGGAAAAGGGATTGCTGACCTGAATGATTGAAGGTGCTGTTGAGTGAAAACTGCATGTGAGTAGCTTAAATCTGAAATCTGGTCATTTTAAATGTCATGAAACAATTGTTATACATCACCTAGACGTCTAAAAATCACATTTTAACCTTATTTGTTTAACCTGGACTCCTTTTGACCTACAGAACCAGCGCTCACTTGCTCGGTTACACGGTCAGAGTTTTGTTTAGTTATGTGATTACAGATACAGCAGTCAAATTTAGACGTGGTGTGGTTAAGATCAGACTAAAGACATAGCAGGGACGTCGTCTGTAACCTTTCCCCTACAGCCACATCATTTTTTTCTTCACAAATGGTGAACTGGGCTCGCAAACCTGGCGATGGAGCAGCTGTAATGCAGCAGAGGAATGTATCAGTCGACCACAGATTGGTAAATGGTTTTCAATCGTGCCTCTATGGAGATTTTTTGACGATAAAACCCAAACTCTGTGTGGGTGCACTGACAGGAAAGTCTAACCATCCAGCAGCTCTAACTCCACTTCTTGGGGTTGCAGTGCGATGTTTTAGGACGCCAGACTTTTTAACTCAGCCGGTTAAGTCTTGCCACGGGCTATGACAAACGGCAGGCCTGACCACAGTGTCCATTGCAGGTCCACCCACGATAAAGACATGTAATTAGTGGATGCTCCTGACAGCGTAAGGTCAATTTAAGGGCCACCTGGGATCTCTCACAGGCTGGGAACAGCGGCGATTGTAGCTCATCTTAATTTAGCCTCGGAGAACAGAGAGGGGGAGCAGGGACAGCTTCAACCGCAGTCATGAAATTGCTGTATTTTTCTGCAATTTTCACTTCTGCTCGGACAATTTTCGTCCACGACCACGTAGCTGACTTGTTAATGAGCTGACAGGAGGAGCCGCCTTTGCTGTGGTTGTCTCGAACTCTGACAAATGCAGGTCAGGGCTGGGTGACGGCGACGGCCACTCCCACGACCACAATTACACTCAGATACAAGCAGAAATGTGTAAACGTGCATCGGAATGTGTTGCACAAATATGTGTCTGCAGACATACTGTAAATGCGTACGGATTTATTTCTTTCCTCTGCACAGTGGAGAGCATGAAGGAGGACACATACCAGCACATCCACACCAGAGGCTGATGTCATTGATGGAGTGGAGGCCATCGCTCCCCCCTGCCCGATGGCCACCGCTGGCCCAGATGGTGTGTGACCTGACGAATAGGGGTCACTGCAAGTCAGAAGGGCGGCTGCAGGGTAGCTGGTCAGCGTGGGTGGTATAAATATCCACCGCCGGCGGCCAGAATTACAAGGAGATGTGTTGTGTTTTCTTGTAAATCAACATTTCAGGCAAAGGCCTTGATCGGGGTTGGGAAACGGCAAACATCTTTCGGTGTCTTACGTCCAATCTGCCCCAAGTTTCACATGTTTGACGAGAATCCCAGCCTGAAGACATCCACATGCCAATTAGGAGTCATAGTCATTGCGCAACATACTGGAAACCGGAATTAAGCCTTGTGCATTGATTGCATAGAATATGGACAGAGATTCAAGGTCTGAGTTATTACCTCTGTTTCCTAATGAGTTTACGGTCTCAATTGCTAGATTTTGATCTTCTTTCAAAACAACATGATGTTCGTTTTGTAGATTATGGTCTCAAGTTGCTGCCTCGGCAAGCACCACTCGCAGGAAGGCAAGAAGGCAACAGTAACCCCTTTCACACAGGAGAAGACGCATTATCTCCGCAGCGGCAGTTCGGCAATTCTCCGCCGATAGCGATTCACACAGAGCGAAGCAGCTCCGCATTAAAGACGAACCGACGTGAATTCACTCAGAAATCCGGCGCTGCGGCTCCTAAAGAGGCGTGACGGTACACGTCATGATGATGACGTCGGTGTGTTCTCAAGGTGTTTCCCCGGTGTCCCCCTGTCAATCTAAACCCGCGGATAGTTTAGAATCATATGGATGCTGTTATAATGTGTTGTGATTGAGATCCTGACCCACCAAACATCCTGGAAAGTGACCAAGTTACGTTTTTCGCGCTAAATTACATAATTAGCCTACATCACCATCAGTAAACTGGACGCTGTCTGACTCGCGGGGACGGAGGTTGTCTTCCGGGGGAAAGTTCACTGAAGTCTCGGTCTGGAGGGCTGACCGTAGCGGTGATTTATTTTCATCACAAACACTCCGTGAGTTTAAGTTTTTTGCCGCCGACAGACGCTGTTTTTTGGGCAGAAATGTGTCGGTCAGACAGACGGGAGGACAGACAGGAGGACAGAGGCTTCTCCGCTCATATCTGTGGTATTTTTTTCCTCATATAAGTTGCCAAAGACAGTTACAGTTGCTACGTTACTGTTGTTTGGTCCTGTAACGTTGCTTTGTGGGACATTTCTCTGTATTTAGTTGAGTGAAGGACCTGTGTAGTCAACCGACCGTCCGATCGATACGCCCTCGATACGCGCCGCCGGCTTATCCGTTCACACTGGTTCGGCTCGCCAATAATGCGGCCCTGACACTACCTCCAGAGGCGTATCAGCGCCGGAGCGAAATTGCACCCCTCGCCGCATCGGAGAGATTCACACTGGGACGGATGCGGAGAATTGGCGCACAGAAGCCGCATCCAAACGCCAGTGTGAAAGGGGTTAGTTGTAACGCAAAACAAGAGGAAACCAATGGGTTTGTGTGACCGTGTTTTGACTAAAATATGGTATCATGTTTGGGTAAAACAATGCTATACACAGTCTGGACTGTTTCAGTGGTCTGTCACAAGATATCCAACAGTGTGGCCCCTAAAAACGTAGAGAACGGATCCTCTTCTCAGACGCCAGGCCATTTATCTGAGATTTGGTTTTCTGTCTTGAAACATCTTCCTCTCCTGTAGTGTTGTTGCTAGAGGGAAAAAAGGGGGTGATGCATATTAAGAAGGACCGTGCAAACAATGCTTAGGTTAGTTTCCTTGAATCAGCTGTTTGTCTTCACAGTATAGTGCATTTTCTGATGCAGAGGTCTATATGATCTGTTGGTACGAATCAGGTTTGTTGACTTGGAACCAGTTTAATTTCCCTGCAGCTTAGTTTGTTATTTTGTCACCAGGTGACGAGTTAAATAGTGAACAGCTGGAGCCACATGTGCATGAAAAAGCCTGAACTGTTTTCATAAACTACCTCGAAATGTAGAGGCGATCTACAAACCAATCCAGTTGTCTACTAAACTCTAGTCTTACATCGAGTGTCCGTAATTCCTGAGAGAGCGTTCATTGAGAATGAATGTTTTATGTTCTCAGCTGTCTTTAAAAAAAAGGAACTTAATTGCACTACGACTGTCTGAAAATTACAGATGCGTAACGGATCAAAACACTGATTATGTTTCGACACAGCGTAGCTAACTTTACCTGCTCTGTGAATGTGGCCAGGAACAGCTGATTATTCCCACAAATGACAGACACAATAAATGTTATCTGGCAGATGGACAGTGCAGTAATCATTATATCAGCAAACCTTTCCAGTCTGTGGCATCCTGGTGCGTAAAGCTCTGCAGGGATGCTGCTGTTGCTCTGACTTCTGACCTGTTGAGGAAGACAACAGGAGGGAAAACAGCTGTTTCATCACCAGCTGAGACATTAATGTGATCGTGCACTGGTTCCTGGTTTCTACACTTTTCCGAAACGTATCCAGATGAATAACCCTGGGTGTTCCCCTCCCTCACCGACGCTTGTCCTCCTCGTTGACCTTCCGCCATTTCTCACACATAATCCAAATAATCCAGTGTTGTACTATCTGGCAGCCACTGTGCATTAGCCTAAGCTAAAAAGTTTTGAGGTATGACCACGGCCTTTTATCATCCTCTTCATATGGTTTGCATTAGACGCTTTTAGGGACCGCTTTCACCCTCAGACACCAGCACTTCTGTTCCATTTACACTCCGTCTCGAGCGTGTCCCGTTCTCCTCTGGTCTCTCGATGCCCATTAAGGCCGGCTTGTGCAAACAGACGCTATCAGCCGTATGAAATGTTTTGTCTTGGTTCCATTAGCGGGCGCACACGGCCGCCTCAAGATGCGGCGTGTCACGGGCTGAAAAACTCCGGAGCGCGCTCGAGGACTCGACTCCGGGTGTGCTGCCCTTTTGATCGAGCGTAGACGAGCTCGCCGAATGATAACAGTTGAGACTGAACGCGTCGCCTTCGGTGGAGAGTGCAGGAGCAGTCCTCCAAACTCAACACATCTTCAACACACAGGACACTTTCTGTAATCCTCCTTCAAAGCCCCCAGTGCAGACATATAGTTTATTACATCATGACGGGCTGCAGCTGTCCACCGACCTCAAACTCGCCTACATTTGTTTTAATATTCTTCCTATTAATGTTTCATAAATGTTTAATACACTGTATCTCTTTAGCTTGTAAAAAACAGCATTAACAGAGGTTAAATCAACTTTAAAATCATCTTAGAAGACAATATTTGCAGTACAAACACTGTTATTTTCTTTTCATTTTCAATTTAGCAGAAACATTTTAATGATTTAACAGCAAACTTAGCTAAAAGCCTTATTAACTTTAGGGGGCCTGTGCAGCTTGCTTGTACAGCAGGAATCAAACAGGGGCAACCAGAAGAAGTCTGTGTTAAAATCAGGACTAAAATACACTTTTTTAAAAAGGTTAAAAGTTAAAGATGTTGAGCCGGAGGGCAGCTGATTACCTCAGGGGTTAATATAAGGTGCCGACCACAAATTAGAGACAAGTTCTACCAAGGACCATTGTTGCATATTTGCCATGTCCCTCCCTTGTGTCATTTACTGATTAAAAAAGTTAAAAATGTCCAAAAATGATAAGACCAACGCTCAAATCCCACTTGTGGCCCTTTGTTGCATGTCACCCACCAGCTTTTATTACCCTAAGGAGGAAATAACGATGAGCTTTGGCTCTTCTGTCACATTTTTAAAAACATACCTGTCAGGATTTCGAAGCCCTGGATATCTGTGATGATATCTGTAGACCTCACTGTTCGTTAGGGCTGACCATCCTCCCCAAAACCTGACCATGTGTTGTTCGTGTAAGCAGATTATTACGACCCATGTTTACGTTTGTCGTTGGGTGGCGACCTTGGTGGCAGCAATGATGATGGGAGCGATGGAGGAAGTCTGGTGACGTAGTATAAAGAGCGACAAAGTCCAGGCAGAAGGTTGGTTGGTTGGACGGGTTATAGACACGACGTTGACTTATTTTAATTTATCTTTAAACACATACTTAACGTAACTAATGTATTTGTTTTAACCCAAACTATGATCTCTTCCTAAACCTAACCAAGCTCGGAGTTAATTATTAGCAAATGACCTATTCTGACGTTTAGCTGCCACATCAGTAATATATAAATGCATTACTGTCACACTAATGCCGAGGTTCAATCTTCATAAGTGTAGTTCTGTAAACTTTGGGCACTTGGAGAATGATGGAGCCCACAAATGGTCATTCAGCTCCATCCATCTTCGGGAAATGGTCTGTTAAACCCCCCTCTGGCCAACAGGAGTGGCGGGCTGATGTTTTCCCAGCTGTTTGTGTGTTCCCTCATTTTTTACATTTTTTTTTATAACCGCACAAGTCGGGGATTAATCTCGCATAGCAACAATTAACAATCTTCTCTTTGTCAGCAGTAACACAGCTGGGATGACCCGGGCTGGGCGGCCAGTGGCCTCTGCTGTGGTATTTGTTAGTCATTTGTTGATGATGGATTAACTTGGAAACACCATTTGACTCGTACTGTAAACTCAGGGCCCCCTTTATTAGGTCAGCGTGCTGAGACAGAAGAGGTCCACACTGCGGTGGATGTATGAAGGAGTGGAGAGGAAGAGGGTGGAAGAGGTCAAGTGGGCCTTTAGCAGGTGGTCAGCAGCTTTATGAAGGAGCAATAATGAACTGCTGACGTTCCTATACCGTAAAAAGCTGTTCATATGAAGCTGGTAACAATAGAGGGAAAGTTCAAACTCAGTGCGACGGTGCATCTGTTGCAGCGATGCATGAAAAAACAGCTTTCTGTTGATATGGTGACAAGAAGTCACACCCCAGATGAACTGATCTGTTTACAGACCAGCTGCATTTCTCAACAAACTATGGACAAATTGCACTCTGAAATGAAAATGATCACTGATTAATTAGTGTTTTTGTTTGTCCTGAAAACAGCCGGAGCTGCAGTCTTCTCCGGTGTCGACGTCTTTCTGCTGAAGTGACGGCAGCTTCTGATTATGTGTTGCTCTGCTCGCACTAATATCAGGGAGGTGAAAGCCAACTGAAACTGAAGACGTCTGCAAACTCTAAACTCCTCCTCATCTGCTTCCTCTTGCACTTTCCAAAGTTCAAATGATACCGTGGTAAATCTCTCTCCGCGTAAATCCCATAATAGCTACTCGGGACTTCATAGGAAGTCCCGCGCAGCGTCAATACCAGTAGTTAGCATCTCAGTGTTTTCACTCGGCCGGTTTAGGAAGCCGCCATGTGTTGATCAGCAGTTCGGAGTATTAACCACTGACTGGCTGGACCACTTATACCCAGCTGTCCACTGAGGGATCAGAGGAGAATTCACCCTTTCAACACATGGTCGAGGCTTTAATATGGACGCCACCGTGGTAAAAACCTCAACGAGCTCTGTAGAAATACTTTGTGAGAACGCTTTAAACATTAAAACGACATTAATATGCCTGTGATGAAAAGTCTGCACACCAGAATATTTTGCTGTGGAAAATGTTGGTTTGTCCACTTCCTTGACACTATTACTCTGTATATTCTGGTTTTTAAGTAGCTGTGAGCATGAAATACTCTCTCTTAAACATCCAAAGCTCCACCTAGCTGAATAATGAACTGTTTCTGCAACACCCACTGAGAAACTATTACAGCTGCCTCCTAATAGTTGTCTAAACTGTTCCATCAGTCTGTTAGTCATGAGGGGGAAAGTATCACAGGGATGCTTGCAGAGTGGCCAACAAGTGAGACATCTTGCTTCCTTCTCCAGAGTTTTCTGCACATACGCAGTACCAGTCGGTATGTGTGGATCAGTTAGTGACGCCACCATTAGTTTATGACCGTTAGCTATGCGGCTAATAGTGGAGAGTAGAGCTGGGTGAGCAGTAGAACCAGGCTACCAGTGCAAAACCAATGGAAGTTACCAAGGTGATTTACAGCAGCCACGAATAGGACTGTGACTGCAGCGATGACAATGACAGGTTTAGATGGAGACAATAGAGGCATGAAGCAGTGGAGTAAGTAAGTATTTCTCACAAATAGTATGTATTTTGTGTTTTCTCTGTTTGAACAACGAGACTTGTGTGAAACAGACACCGACAGGACCAGCTCGGCTTAGCGTGGCTCTACTTGGTTTGGTTTCAGTCGCGTTGCTTTTCCATCTAGAATTAGTATCTCTTCAACGTGGGCGGGTCGTCATCAACGTGGGCGGGTCGTCATCAACGTGGGCGGGTCGTCATCAGCGTGGGCGGGTCGTCATCAACGTGGGCGGGTCGTCATCAACGTGGGCGGGTCATCATCAACGTGGGCGGGTCGTCATCAGTGACGTACTTATCCACGCGACACATAAACAGGGCTAGCTGTGGGCTACGCAAAACACGTCCACCTTTTCATTTCTTGTCGCACCATCGAGCTTCGTTCTGGATGCGTCTTCAGCGACAACACTCAGGAGCGTCTCCACCTCTGCCACGGTCCACGCCGTGTTCCTGCGCGTTGTTCCTTCCATGTAATCGCTATGTTGACTGAACGCAGATGCTAGTTTTTAAAGGTAGCGGGTGTCAGACTCGGACGTCGCGCTCGTCACGAGTCGTCAAGTGGCGTCGCTCTCTGTCCAATCAGTGGCCGGCTGCCAGCTTACGTCACACAGAAGTATCAGCTCAGCTCGGTTGGAACTTATACGGAGGTGATACTAAAAAAGCACCACTTTAGCAGGTACCAGGTACCAGATTTCGGTAGCGGGAACGCAAAAAAGGCGAGCTAAGTCGAGGCGAGGCGAGCTGGTACTGTCGGTGGAAAAACGGCATAAGAGTGAACCCTTTGCTCGAACGCATTTGAAAAAGTTTTGCACCACTGGATGTAAATGCATTGAACGTCAGGATCACAGCAGCTGTCGAGCGGCAGGTCGCCATTACAGGTTAAACATTAGACTTCTACTGTATGAACTGCCAGCCTGTGTCTTGTTATATTTTCTCTCGCTGCACATACTGTATATCATCTGGCCTGCGCTGGGAGGTTATTGGGTTTGCAAGCCAAATAAAGTTTTGGCTCACAGTGAGCTGTTGAGACAAAGTCATTACGAGCAGCCTGTGGTTCACGGCGAAGTGTTCCCAGGTGTAACTGGAGTAAATTCTGTCTCTGTTTTCGTTGGAAGTCTCACTGGAACCTTACCTGAACCTGAGATTTCAGTCTGTTTACTTTGAGATCCTCGGGAGATGCAACACAACGAGAGATGAGCAGACGCACACAGAGCGAAGGCACAGACGCGCAACAAACTATGAGCTGTGCACCTACACACACAGACTCACACAGACACAAACACGCCTGATTTACGTCTCTCACGCTGGCCATAATCTCACTGTTTTCCTCCAATTAATGCTGACGTTTGTTTTTGCATCGACATTCCAAAGTTGACAAGTTGCTTCCCTCGGACTGAAAATGCGACGGCCATGTGTGTTTGCGCCGTCGTTTCCCACGCTACCCCTTCGCTTCGCGGTCGCCCGCGACATTTAAATCCATCACCTTCTTCGCACATATGTTCGACAGTTTGTGTCATCTCCAGAAGGATGCAAACTGGAAAACACATGGTTGCTACGCGCCGGGCTTTCGGCGTGGGGGGAGTCGCAGCTTCGCGAGCTCTCCGACTCTGCGACATGCGCTGAAATGTGGCACACAACTGCAAACTGTCTGCGCCCACCAGCGCCTCATGCATCAGCTGTTAGTCTGAGTCTAACATTAGCTTTCTGCACACGAGCTGACACGTACCGAATGGGGAAACACAAAAACAAAAAAATGATAAATGGAACATAAGATTTACTGATTTGTGCCATAAACTGAAATTCTTGGTGGCTGATTTGATCAGACTGTCCACATTTCCTGACCTAGATTTATTTAGGATGGAGTTGGAGATGTGTTTGGCAGATACATGAGTATGGGCTTGGTTATTGCTGGTTAGGTATAGATTATGTATTGATTTGTGCTCTTCCCGAGTAAACTGATTGATTAAAATGTTATATAGTAATGCCCTTCCACCATAGAAGTTGAGTTTTTGCCTTCAATTGATTACCATCTCTAGCCGTTTTTATTCTGGGCAGTAAGCCACCAATCTGCCGTCCTTTTGGCGGCTCGCTCCGTGGATTTAGACAGAAGGCGGCAAATTGGTGGTCTGTTTTGTTCCACCAATGTGGTGGCAAATGCTGAGATGGGCGGAGGTGTGGATGACGTGCACTGCTGCGCACCCACAGCCGGGAGTTTTAAAACCAGGAAACAGCTGATCACAGCAGTCAGTTCGTCACTTCATCCACGAAGATGAGCAGCTGGAAAGCCGCTGAGATCCGGGAGATGCTAGCGTCTCCTCGCTCTCTGTAGCTGTCTTGGTTGTCCGCTTGTTGTTGTAGCGGCGAGCTAATAGCGGTCGCTACTTTCAAATTAAAAGCCCCCCGCTAAGAACCCAGGTCTAAACTCCGATGGGGTGCAATGTAAAGCTCTTATTTTGAAGAAAAACTGCGAAAAATGTCCCATAAGGAATGAATGGGACGGGGTCAAAAAAGTCGCAAAATCATCAACATTTTTCAAACATCTCCTGCTCTGGCAGACTTTGACCTAGAGACACCATTCAAACTTTAAAATGTAGGCACAAGTCTTATCTATTTGAGTTGTATTTGAACTTTCTTTCTACGATGTTCAGTTTTTGAACGGTGACCCTTAATTGATCGTGAGTGATTTTGAAAAAACTCAGAAAAATTCAGGATTTTCAATGAGTGTGTATTGCGGAATGTTCGCGCAGCACCAACTGGCAGAGTGGGGGAGCCTGAAAAAAACTCTCCGAAAATGTTTCTTTAGATGACGATCCTAGCCACAGATTTCACACTACAATAGAGATATTTTCCAAGAACGTAGCCACACTTGTCTTCTGTCTGGCAACGTGTCCACTTTATCGGGAGGATGTACGGTTTTTGAATTATCTGCGTCTAAACGACACAAACTCCAGCAACTGCCCCATAAGCCCCAATGTTAAACGGGAAGAGGATTTGGGGAGAAAAGCAGAAACTGCCCTGCTTCTCTTCACGCCCAACTTCCTGCTTCACGTCACGTCACATGTTGACGCCTACCAGAGGAGGAAAAGTGGAGGCTGTTTGGAAAAGGCGGCACATTGCAGCCTTTACCTTGCTGCACATGTGCCACCTTTTCTATCTAAAAGGGGCTACTGATTGTCCGTCTCTTTTGTGTCTAAGGTCCCAAGTCGGATTTAAAGCCTTCTCATCTGACAGAAACCTACAGAGTATATTCAGCTCAGGCAATCCAGGCCATCCTGGTAACAAGGGATATTGTCGGTTTCGTCATGCCTGTATTTTACTGTAGCAGGTGTTTTTATCACGTTTACACCCACGTGGGACATCAGCAACCGTCGACGTTGATGCAATCAGCTCGTGTTTGGGGGGCGACTGAAGCTGATCGTCATCGTTGTCGTCGTCTCCGCGGCGCACGGCGAAGTTGACGATTCCCCGTGAAACACCCTTTGAGTCTGACTGCCTCCCAAGACGGCGTGGGTGTCTGTACAGTGCACACTTCTGCCACATTCATGTGGCTTCGCGGAGGCAACCAGGCAAAAGCGTTTTGGCGTCAATCACGCAGGTGCGCGTTGCGTATACCCGCAGAGTCCCACAGCGAGAGGTGTCAGTCTCCATATACAAGCTGCGTCTGTGGAAGCTTTGTCTGCTGACAGGAGGAACAGCGTGACAACACAGCGGGGAGACTGGCATCCATCTCGCCCCCCCGGGCGCTCTGCTTGACGCTGTACACATCGCTGGATGCTTTAAATTCCTCGCCCTAGAAGAACTGTCTTGCGTGATCTTCCTCCAAAGCCTGTTCTGTCTTCTGACTGGAATACTGTCGGAGTGCTGAGTTTTTTTGTCATCTGGGGTCTGTTTTTCAAGTAGGTGAAAAAGGAAGAGTGTGAAAAGCACACCGTTCAGAGAAACGCACGTCTGAAATAGTTTGTCTGCGACTTTGTTTCCGCGGACCATTTTTGGGTCAAAGTAGCTGAACAAACGATGCGACCAGGAGACTTTTTTTTTTTTCTCTTACAAAAGAATGGAGGTCTGTTCTCTCCTGCAGAGAAACACTCGCAGTTTCCCGATTTGTTTTTTTTTCTCTCCTTGCTGTAAAACACACACAAATCTGAAAGTTGAGCTTGAAGATTCCTTTCACGACCATCAGACCTGCCTACAAAGTCAGATCAAGCAGATGGCAAGTGCTTTGCATAAAGGGCATGAAACTGAATCTGTGGGGCACCTGCACCGCAGAGGCCAGGCCTCCGCTGAAAACCAATACCGTCCCTTCAAATGTGACCAGGAAACCGGAGCACTAATAGACCCCTGACAATGGACAAACTGGGAGAGATCAGCTTGGCTTCTCTTCTTTTGGATCCCAGCATGAATGAGGTCATTATGGATTTTGGTGTGTAGCTGGAAGGATAACATCTGTACGGACACGGACCGACGGAGCCGTACGAATACTTAAAGATACCATGTCCGGCATTTGAATGTTTTTCTTCATAGTTTACACTTTTAATTTGATCTCTTTCAAAATTTCTGGACTGCATGATGGCACAAAACCGACAGTGCTGCTCTGGCAGAGAAAAAATGGCAGAAACTAAAGCCTTCAGGGTTTTTCTGGCAGGCAATGGCAGGTAGTAGAAGAGTAAAGTAAAACCAAACACTGCCTCAAAAAGGCACAGCTGCTCTATACTTTTCAAGAAGGCCACTGCAGCACAGCGGGAGTCGTGACACACAGGGTTTAAATAGCTGAACCTGACCAAACCTCCTCCAACTGTAACCCATGGTCATGAGATTTAGGCGGAGACAGAAAGAACGAGATTACAGCTACAGCCGTCCTAAATGAGCTTCTGACGCAGGGTGACGACGCCACCTCAGAGATCAGATGAGGTTTTCTGAGATCCCCTAACTTTCAGATACTTAAGGCGCGGGATTACGGTGCTTCCTGGATGCCTCCCCCGTAGAGGTATCCCAGGGCCAGAATCCAACTCCACCACTAATCCTATCTGGCCTGGGAATGCCTTGGGTCTGCCCCATGAGATGAGATGGAGGATGTGGCTGAGGCAAAGAATAGCAGGGCTCCCTCGCTAATCCTGCTGCCACCGTGACCCACATCAGTGCAGGCTGGCACACAAGCCCAGCAGAGGACGTTATGAGGTGACGGCATAAATTCCACCGTTTACTTTGCAGTCGCGGAGATGGAAGAGAAACTTTTTGCTACCAGGATAATAAAGGAACCTGTGGTAACAAACCCACACTGAAACTAGCCAGAGGCCCTTTTTATTCTTTAGGCATTGCAGGTTTCTTCGGATGACAACACCGTCAAAAAAAGCCCTTCCAACGTTGGTGCTCGAAGCTACATGTTACCATCAGTATGCTAATATGTAGATAAAGAAACCTTGATGTCAAGCAGGTATACTGTTTACAATTGTATGATTAATGTTTGCCCCCATTCAGAAGCTAAACAAGTTAATGCCCCACCTCATTATTGATCACTTCATCAACACTAGCCGTTTTTCTGGGCAGTAAGCCACCAATCTGACGTCCTTTTGGTAGCTCGCTCTGCAAATTTAGACAGAAGGCGGTAAGCTGGTGGTCTGTTTTGGTCCGCCAATTTTGCCCCTCGGAGGGTAACGTTACACTTATTTGTGCCTCCATTGCTATAAATCCGAGGCGGCAATGTGGTGGCAGATGCTGAGATGGGCGGAGGTGTGGATGACGTGCACTGCTGCGCACCCACAGCCGGGAGTTTTAAAACCAGGAAACAGCTGATCACAGCAGTCAGTTCGTCACTTCATCCACGAAGATGAGCAGCTGGAAAGCCGCTGAGATCCGGGAGATGCTCAGCGTCTCCTCGCTCTCTGTAGCTGTCTCGGTTGTCCGCTTGTTGTTGTAGCGGCGAGCTAATAGCGGTCGCTACTTTCAAATTAAAAGCCCCCCGCTAAGAACCCAGTTCTAAACTCCGATGGGGTGCAATGTAAAGCTCTTATTTTGAAGACAAATTCGGGCTGCTTCTCTTCACGCCCAACTTCCTGCTTCACGTCACGTCACATGTTGACGCCTACCAGGGGAGGAAAAGTGGAGGCTTTTTGGAAAAGCAGGAATATTACACCTCCCTTTTAGACAGACAAGGAGGCACATTGCAGCCTTTACCTTGCTGCAGATGTGCCACCTTTTCTATCTAAAAGGCGCTACTGACAGGGCAAGCAACTAATAAAACATCAGCAAACTCTTAGCTCTGGATATTTTCCCTCCATAAATAATAGTCTTTCAACTTTGTTTCACTCCATATTTTTCCTGCATGCCCACCCAGGTGGAGGTTCCCAGATCGACAGCTAACATTTGCTAATAGCGATAAGATGTCAAGGGGATCACCAAAGTCATTACAAGTCATTTCATAGGTTCTTGGTTGCACTACAGGAAAGGAAGTCAGGGGATCACCAGAGTTCAGGATCCGTCCTCTGAGGACCATTAATGTCTGTCGAAAACACATCATCTCATTCTGTCGAGCGGTTGTAGAGATTTCTCAGTCTAGACCAAAGCGGTGGATCACCTGACTGATATTAACATCCCTAGAGCTTTGATGCTAACATGGCTGAAAAAAAAAAAAAAATTGCCAATGTCTGTTTACCTTACAAGCATTACATATTTTATTCATTTCAGGAATGACTTAAACATCCACCCCGGGACTACAGATGGAGAAGAGTCTTTTTGGGTTTACTCTGGTGCATTTGCAGCAATGTTTATCGGCAGGGTGGAGGGAGAGAGAGAGGATGATACGCAGCAAAAAAAGGGCCTGAGGCTGGAATTGAACCAGGGCCGCTGTGGCAAGGACTCAGCCTTGATGCACGGAGCGCAGCGAGCTACTGGGGCACCGCGGATAGAAATCATTTATTAAAATCAAACTCTGGTGCAGTTGTATTTTTGGTGATAACTTTGCAGAGTTGTTAAATCCTCACTCTGTTCAGTTTTATTTATATTTCTTTAATGGCTATCAATCTCAGCATCACCATATTGAGTATTTGCTTCTTAATATATATAAGTTAAAGCTTTTTTGAGATAACGCCATTCAAACCTTGACATCTATCTCTCTGTTTATCCATGCCGCCTCCCATTTATCCACATCTGTCCGATACTCTCCTTTTTTTTAACCAATCCATAATTAATTCATCCGTGTTTCACACACGAGCAGGAGGGCGGCGCGTTGAATTATGCGTCCGCGGGGCTCGCAGGCCACTCCCAGCCATTCAGCGTAAGCCCCTTCAGAGAGGGAGAACCTCGGGCTTTAGTCCTCATTCTAACCCACAGATTTGCAAAAGACACAGTCCCATATGTCTCATTGTGCGCTGGATTAGACCTGCCTCCATTCAGCCCAACCTTGAGAGTAACCCCTTGGCTGCCTCGCCGCCTATTGGAAGCAAACCAATTAGAATCAATTGGCTGTATTCTCTGGGGTGATTAGCATACATGCCCCACTCGCGCAGCTTTGACAGTTATTGAAGCTGTCCGGTTTGAGTGCCGTCTGTATGGGGCCGCTTTCGTCGACCTGCAAACCGCGGGTGATAATAATGAGGACTAATGAGCCGGTTTTTGAAACGGCGGATGTAAGAGAAGGCAACGGATCTGTGTGTCATAAATGTGCGTCTTAGTGAGGTTTCCTCTCGCTGCTGAGGTGATCCAGAAGGAGACTGAATGGATGTTTTGCCCAGTTCATTTGTAAAAGCCTGGAAAAAAAAAAGAGCTTCATTCCAAGGTAAAATAACATAGCCTGTCCTCTATGAGAAAGGATGCACCATGATATTTTTGCTGTCTTCTAAAGTGACCTTGTAAAATCTCAAAAGAAAATATCGAAGTATTTTTTTCCATTGTGCCTGTTTTTGATACCTTTTATTCTCATGCTGCATCATCGTGGGATTGTAAAAAATACAATAAAATGAAAATGAAATCAATAAAAAAGCTTGACAGCGAGGTTCCAGAAGTGGAAACGTAGACTAACCAAGGCCGACTTCCTTCTCCGACCACTCCGTCGGATCCGTTCGGTAGAAAAGTCACATTGAAACACACCGCCCCGGCTACACAGCAGCGTATACGTTCTGCGCCTGCGTGAAATGCAATAAGTCTCCTAAACATCGGGTGGCGCTAGTCTCGTGCCAGTCACCCAAAACATAAAAACAGGAAATGACAGAGCGAGTGCGGACCGTAGCTTATCAGACACAAAGCACACACAGTGTTAGCTCGGCATTACTTGCGTGATGTCGTATTACGGTGGTCTCTCTTCCACCAGGGCAGCCAGCTGCTCCTCAAAGTCCTCGGTCCACACAGCCATGGCTTCCAAACATACGTTGGTTTATCCCCAAAATAACGAACGCTCTGTTTATGTGGTTTGTTTACCGTCGTCACTTCCGCCGCCCCTCCCACACGCCGCGCTGATTCGCTGGCACACCGCCAATCAGAATGGTCACTGAACAGCTAGCTAACAACCAATCAGAGTATCCGACAGCCGACTTTGCATGTTCAGTCGGATCAGACGCCGTCCGACACAGCTGAACACACCGAACAGAGCAGCTCCCGAACTCGTCCGACTCTCTCCTAACGCTACAGACGTCCGATGTCTGAGCCGGTGTGTGCCGGCCTTTAGAAGCCACAGGCCTGTATGATATCAACCTACCCACAATCCTAGTGTGTAACAGCAGCATCTCTGATTGATGGAGCTCACCACCACTTAACGTTTAAATGTTTACCGCAACTACGAACGTCACGTCGGCTAAAGACTTACCACGATCCAGCTGCTTTATGTACATTTACCACAGAGCAACCAGGATTTCTCTTTCTGACAGGTTGCAACCCGACCGATAAAAGAGTATTTTCTATCATTGAGTACACAAACAAATGTCTCAATGTGTAGAAATGACAAAAACAAAGGAACAAACCAAGCACTTTCAGTCACGTGTCGTACATTTAACAGAATGTACCTTCAGTTTGTTCTGCAGAACGAATGAAGTGATCCATGACCTCGTTGTTGTTGGTATTGAGTCATGTTGTTGCGCAGCTATGCAGTCAGTGTGAATAGAGATGATTTGGAGGAAGTCAGACAGCTTTGGCAGCCCCAAACAAGACGGACAGACGGAAACCGGCCAACACTTTGTCAGCGGCAGATTACGGAGAGTTTCTCCAGTCACGGTCAGTAATCCATTATAAGTGTTTCAATGCGATTCACAATACGGACGGACATAATAATGAAATGTTAATTGAAAAAATAACTTTTAGTACAGATTTCCCTGTTTTTTTCTGAAATAGTTTGGAAATGAAACCACTTTTATTTCCTCCGGCAGTGGATGAATGTCATTAAATGCTAAACTGCCAAAGGGTATTAACTGGAAAAACCAATAACAACAATGACCGGCTAATTAAAAGACAATATTGCTTCGACTGAATACAAAATGTGTCAATAACACACTAATCATCTAAATAAGGAGCCTTCAGCTCATTGCATGGCTGAGCCTTTAAATTTACTGGGATCTGTGCCGGCTGATAATGTGGATCCAGTGGCCTCTGGCATAAACGCAGGCATAATGAATCATGGGAGCCCTCCGGAGGATAGTCCGATGGATGTTTTCCAGCTGATCTTCATTAGCCACCATCCAGCTGAAACATCTGTCACTGGAGTGCCTGGCACCGTCCCATGGCAATTAGCGAGCCGCTCGCAACAGGTTCTGTTGGAAGATAAACAGGATGCGAGCCGAGCCGAGAGGCAAGCACACGGCAGCTCGGTGAAGCAGGGAGGAAGCTTCGGCTGACGGTGTCGCCATGTGCACACACACACAGGCTCATAAATGTAAGTCTTTACGCTCACGGTGTGCGTTATAACATCTTGAGACAGAGCCGAGCGAGCTGCCGGTGCATCTGTTTACACACAAACACAAATATGACAGCTGACTGTAAATAGAGCCTCACTTTCGATTTCTACTCCAATTTGTCGCTCACTTGGCAGCAAGAAGAGATAGTTTCACAGTCTCTCGCTGTCTACATGTGTTGGGTTTGTGCGTATACGGCTGGCTCGCTCACCTTAAATCTCGGTAGGTGGATTCTGTTCACTTGGATGCCGTCTGTACATTATTATCGATGGCACAACAGTTCCTACGGTGGCTGACAAGGGCAACTAGGGATGGCGAAAATTAAAAATATTCTTGACCGACCAGGGAGCCTCATTAACCAGTTGAAACCGGTTAACCGATCAGATTAAATGTGCTTGTCAAATCATGACAATGACGGCTTTAAGACGACGGAGCAGCGAGATGCAGCCTCACTGATTCTCCGTTTCAACTTGTGGCGAAAGTGTGGACTTCAAACTATATACCAGTTTTTAAATTGGACTTGTGATAAATGATGTGCAGGAAGAAACGGTAAAAACAGACTTTTCTCAGTAACGTGTCCGCAAACAGGAAGTGCTTGCAAGCAAAAAAAAACAAACACGTGATACCCCCTTTCCTATTGGTGGAAAAAGCCACCACATCAACCAATCACAAAATGATATGGCAATGTCACGTGATTTGGTTGCTGGGGAACAGGCGGAAGTTGTGGGGAGGGACGGCGACGAAGAGTGACAGCGACAGAGACAGCGTTTAATTATTTATTTATTTATTTATTATTTCTTTTAACCGACAAGATTGATCGGTTAACGTTGATACGGTCAACAATCGGTCAAACGGTCATCGGTTAACATCCCTAATGGCAACGGCCCAATACATCTCAGTTCGAGAAAACAGCTTCAAGTACAGAAACGATGCAAAATCACAAACTCAAACACAAGTCTAAACGAGGTACAAAACGAGGAACGTGGCGCAAATAACAAAGACAAATGCATCATCATCAAACGCGCTGCAAATAGAGAAACGATCTGCAAACGAAAAACGCTGCATTTCCTGTCACAACAAACGGAAGTGAACCACAGCGGTGCATGAAAATACAGCGGGAGCGGTCATGTGACTCGGCCACCATAAGTTCCACATCTGTTCCTCTTACTGTATGTTTGGGTGCACAACTACTGAATGCAGCAAGCTAAACACACCGAAAGGTCGTATTCAGGAGACGGACAAACACAAATGCATCAGGTAAAAACTTTTTAAAGTTGTCATTAGTTTCAAATTTCATCACATAAAGTTCAAGTTTTTCTCGAATGATCCTTGAATCCAGGAATCAATATTTCTAGCGACCAGAATACATTTCTCCCTTTTCAGAAATGGATTACTTAGTGGGTTTTTTGGTGTAGGTGTGTGTTGGTGGGGGGCGATTCTTGTCTGGGACCGGCAGCAGTGAGAGCTTTCTGTTGATTGTGTTGAAGTGGTTGAGAGCTGACCCCCCTCACCACCACCACCTCCACCACCACCACCTCCGCCTCCCTCGCAGGCTGCAGCACACAAAGAGGCAGCGGAGCGAGACGAGAGGGTAGCTGAAGACCAGAAATCCCCGCCAAACAGCACCACACACACACACACACACACACACACACACACACACACACACACTTAAAAACCTCTTTAACAACCCAGTATGGAGTGCCACATACCTGAGCTGAAAGTAAAATGGATGTCAGGATCAACCAGGGAGGCTTTAACTCTGAGAGTTCCTCTAATGGATGTCACCGGCAGGTCAAAAACATGTTGGTTTAGTCTGTGTGTGTGTGTGTGTGTGTGTGTGTGTGTGTGTGTGTGTGTGTGTGTGTAAGAGTGTCAGGCAGTGAGTGAAAAATCGACTCATTAACGTTATTCCAAATGTGGAATCTTGCATTACTTGAATAACTCGCTGTCACTGAGCCTGTGTCGGGTCATTTTTTAAAACAAAGCATTTTCCGTGCATCTGTGGATCACTGAATACTGATTTTTAGGAAAACTCCATTGAGACGAGATTCAGAAACTCATTTTTCAGTCACACTGTTGTTGTTTTTTTAATGTCTGGATGGAACAGAATGGAGATTTTTTTGGAAGCGATGATGAAGACTCTTCCGTTCGCTTCCTAATTGGGCCTCGTCTGCGTGTGTGCATCATCTCACAAACGGACATTGTAATTACACGATGATGGAAAAGAGAGGATGTTAGTCCAGCGTATGTGAATGTTCATATACATAAGTGTCACTATGAAGCCCAGATTCATGCCTACAAGCCTGACAGCTCTGTGTGTACAGAACGGCATAAAAAAAAGACTTTCAACCTCTTTTCTTGGACTTAAATGAAGGCTCGGCTCATTCAGCATGAGCCTGAAAAGAAAATATTTGCAGCTTAAACATAAAAACAAGTGACAATGAAGTTGTGTCTCGATCCTCACTGGGTTTCGGGTGTCAGTGTTGAGACATGTATCTTCATTTTGAGGTTTTGAAACCCAAATCACAACATAAACTGCAGGTACGGTGGTTTAATCTGAAAATATAGATAATTTGCAAATCCGATACAGGAAATGCTCAAGCAACATAGAAATGTATATAGATTTCAGTAACTAGAGACCATCTTGTAATCTCATTACATCTCATTGGTCATTACTACTATTTATTACATGAGACCACACACATACATACCTCAGCTACGAGCCTGTGAAGGTTGTGACTGCATCTTGAACAATTCGGATGCTTCGTGTTGACATCATCTCTCCACAGACAGACGCTGCAGCTGCTAAACAGGCTACAATGAAATCTGTCTATTTTAGAAACATATCACTGGATGTGCATGTTTTAAAATCATTACTACCTCGATTTTGAGTCAATCACGGTAAAATATTGGGATTATCATCGAGCGTACACTCCGTCCGAGCCACTGATGGACTCCTCCAAGAGAGCAACTCTGTGCTCGAAAGAGTCTCTCTTGTCTTCCCCATCTCTAATTCACATCGACCAAAATAACCATCGTTTAACTCTGATTGTGTCGTCTGCGCTGGAAGGTACCACATCTCCACGCTGAAAAGAAAACCCACTGCCCCCCTCCAGCAAGCCTTCATCTCAAATAAACAAAGTGTGGAATGATGGTAGATCCTTATCGAGGCCGTCGTACACAGGGAAGAGACAAAAGCAAACAAAAAAATGCCACACAGTTTAGCGAAAAGGCAGACAAGCAGACGCACGCCCTGACCTCCTCCTCCTCGGCTAAATAATCAGCTGCGGAATCTGCAAGACAAATCTCGGCTTCTTCCCGAAGCCGGGATCAATGGGAGCCATCGTTTTTCAATCTGCCCCTGATAAACCTTGCGAGGAGGGAGAAAACAACTGGTGAAAAAAGTAAATTAAGATAGGCAGAAGTCACCGAGATTCGGGAGATTATCTTGAATTATTTGGCATTCAGAGGTGCTGGTGTGAGGAGACGGGGAGAAGTTCCAGACGTCACCGTTCGGACTGCAGAAATGCGAGCGAACGCTGAGAAGAGAGGCATTTTTCCTGCATGCCGTAACGTCGCCTCTCACAAAACGCTGGATAATGAGCAGCTCGTCTGGCCCTTTGTATAATTTAGGATGGTAGTTTGTTATTGCACGACTGTGATTATGAATAACACAGAGGCTCGCTCCTCCAGGAGTTTAGTCTATTCCTTCTTTTCTAGCGTTGCGCCAGGCAGACACCCAGATCCTGCTGATTAACTGGGACACAGGAAGCCGGCATGTAAACACGGAGGAAGACAGGCAGGCTACTGTTGGGGCTCCGTATCTGTTTTAATGTGGCGCGCATTGTGCTCCCTGCGCCATTGTTCCACTTGAAACCTGTATCAGATGGCGCGAGCCGAGAGCGCAGACGAGATGACGGAGGTGGGGAGAGAGCTTTTGTTGTGTCATGTTGACAATTTGTTTGATGAATGACGGCTGCACGTGAGAAACTGCATCGTCACTGTTATCAGGAAACGTAATATCCCTAAACATACGTTTTAATAATGTAGGTTTAGTGTTGATACACAAAAAGGACTGTCAGTGTGTGAGTCGCTTTGATATTCACTATTGAAAAATCCAACTCAAATCCCCAGAGGTGGGAAGTGATCGAGTACATTTACTCAGCTACTCAGGTTACTCAGTTCAGCTGAATGCCTGGTCTCTATTAATCACGATCTTTCCATAATCTGTCACTAACTTATGTCGTTTTAGTTACCTGAACTTCACCAAATCATAAGTCAGGTGAATCATGTCGGGTGTGACTTTTGGAGAGTGATTAAAAAGGTGGGGACTAGCTGGATTTAAGCCTATGAAATATGGCTGATGACAGGAAATAATTGAAAACTTCAAAATGTCTTCAAAACTTTTCTGGAAAAATATTCTTGTTTCTCGGTTTAAGTGGGAATCATGTGGGACTGTCCTTTTGTCAGGCGACCTTTGTCATCAACGTTACAATAATAAATACGTTATTAACATCGTGAAAGGATCGTCATAGTCGAGTGAGCTTCATCGTCATGGCAACAAGCACACAAACATGCGGTTTGGTCGGATAAAACAAGTATGTTAGTCATGTATGTTTGTGACTAATGAGTGTTATTGGAACAACGGGCCTGACTTCTACACTCTTAGAAATAAAAGTTCTAAGTAGAACCATATAAGGTTCTTCGGCTTGTCCTCATAGGAGAACCCTTTATGGCTCCAGGTAATACCTTTTATAATGGTTCCACCTGGAACCCTTTGGAGGGTTCTACCTAGAACCCAACATAAAGGGTTATACCTAGAACTGTGTGTGTGAGGTTCCACCCAGAACCCCCCATGAGAGGTTCTACAAAGAACCCATACAGGATCTTATACCCATGCTTTCAACAATCCCTGAAGAACTCTTTCTCCGAAAAAGGGTTCTCTGGATCAAAATGGTTCTTACTGGAACCGTTAGTGTTACCAAGAACCCTTTTAAAACCCTTTATTCAGGAAAGGGTTTTTAAAGGGTTCTCTGGGTCAAAAAGGTTCTTACTGGAACCGTTAGTGTTACCAAGAACCCTTTTAAACCCCTTTATTCAGGAAAGGGTTTTTAAAGGGTTCTCTGGATCAAAATGGTTCTTACTGGAACCGTAAGTGTTACCAAGAACCCTTGAAAAAACGTTTCTTCAGGAAAGGGTTTTTAAAGGGTTCTCTGGATCAAAATGGTTCTTACTGGAACCGTTAGTGTTACCAAGAACCCTTTTAAAACCCTTTATTCAGGAAAGGGTTTTTAAAGGGTTCTCTGGATCAAAATGGTTCTTACTGGAACCGTTAGTGTTACCAAGAACCCTTTTAAAACCCTTTATTCAGGAAAAGGTTTTTAAAGGGTTCTCTGGATCAAAATGGTTCTTACTGGAACCGTTAGTGTTACCAAGAACCCTTTTAAAACCCTTTATTCAGGAAAGGGTTTTTAAAGGGTTCTCTGGATCAGATTGGTTCTTACTGGAACCGTTAGTGTTACCAAGACCCTTTAAAACCCTTTATTCAGGAAAGGGTTTTTAAGGGTTCTCTGATCATGAACGTAGTGTTACCAAGAACCCTTTTAAAACCCTTTATTCAGGAAAGGGTTTTTAAAGGGTTCTCTGGATCAAAATGGTTCTTACTGGAACCGTTAGTGTTACCAAGAACCCTTTTAAAACCCTTTATTCAGGAAAGGGTTTTTAAAGGGTTCTCTGGATAAAAATGGTTCTTACTGGAACCGTTAGTGTTACCAAGAACCCTTTTAAAACCCTTTATTCAGGAAAGGGTTTTTAAAGGGTTCTCTGGATCAAAATGGTTCTTACTGGAACCATTAGTGTTACCTAGAACCCTTTTAAAACCCTTTATTCAGGAAAGGGTTTTTAAAGGGTTCTCTGGATCAAAATGGTTCTTACTGGAACCGTTAGTGTTACCAAGAACCCTTTTAAAACCCTTTATTCAGGAAAGGGTTTTTAAAGGGTTCTCTGGATCAAAAATGGTTCTTACTGGAACCGTTAGTGTTACCGAGAACCCTTGAAAAACTGTTTCTTCAGGAAAGGGTTTTTCAGAAGCAAATGGCTCCAGGTACAGTAGAACCTCAGCCCTTGTAGAAGAACCCTTTTGGAACCCTTATTTCTAAGAGTGTACTAGTTTAACTTTTACTTCAGTTCAGCAGACATTTTCCATCAGTTCATCTCACAGCACAGCAAATTCAAACTTCTCAACATCGCTCTCAGTAAGCGACCGTGTTAAATAATAAAGGAATCGTCCTGGAGGAGACCTACATTGATTACTGACACACACACACACACACACACTCACAGGAGAGCTACACTCCCTCTAAATCTCCATCTTGCTAAATTCCCCTGCCCTGAAAATTCCTCAAGTCAGGGAGTGAATGAATGCATCCCTATATGTCACCCCCTCCCTTTCCTGTCTGTGTTCCTCTTCCTGTGTGTGACCTCCGCATCTCTTAACGCCGGCGAAAATCCCTTCTTCCACTCGAGACGCGAACCACTTTATTTAGGTTCGCCGAAACGTACCCGGGCAGATTTATGTGAGGAATCCAGTGGGCTGTTTGATTCAGGAAGCTGAGGGGATCAGCAGGGGAATTACAGGCTAACACACACACACACACACACACACACACACACACACACACACACACACGGAGCTGTGTATACACGTGGGGGAAACACTTAACACACAACACGCATATTCACGCGTACAGGAAACGCTAATACCTCCGTAACACAGATATATATTTACACATACGCACAAACACGTGGTGGAAAGCCGTGTACACAAGACGGGCATTCACGCATACAGGAAACACTCGACCACAAATGGCTCCACACACACACACACACACACACACACACACACACACACACACACACACACCAGTCAGAGCTTATGAGACCTGATGAAGACAAGTGTTCTATCAACAAGACCAACTCCGGTATCATTTCCTTCCTGAGGTCCACCGCAAACATTACAGACCCGCCGGCTCATTTATTGCATGGCAGGGGTTGCTGGCGTGGGTTGCCAGGTTGGTGGGAGGTAAAAAAAGGGGGCTGGATACCTGGGAGAGACACACACGGAAGCTAGATTGAGGCGACTCCGACACATGTAGGGAGACATACGAAGACACAACATGCCGTCACAGGACGCTGAAACATGCAAAGATACGGCATTTACGAACACACACACACACACACATTTGGAGGGAAAACCCAGAGAAGGAGGATGAAGAGATTAGTTTATCATCCACGGCGCTGACAGATCCTGCTGATGTGTGACCACAAACCAAACAGCCATTAATCTCCTCGCTGCAGGAGGAGCGGGAGGGCTGGAGAGGACGGTGAAGAGTTTTGCATGTGAAGGTCCAAACACTCAGGAGTATTTAGCCGGGAGTCAGAGTGAATACACACACGGTACTCTGGAAAAGCCTAAGTGTGGTTATTCATCAGAGAAAGGGCAGCTGCGGATTTAATGCGAGCTGACGGCGAGGGGGGGGGAATTCTGCTGTACGACCACTTTAACTGAGGAATGTGTGTGTGTGTGTGTGTGGTATGACATCAGACGTGGACTCCACAGTGTGCTGCCCGGTGAAGGTGTGTGTTTCTGTATGTTTAAGGAGATCTGGGGAAATAAGAAAGCTTTTTTACCGACCGACGTGCCCTCGTAAAGGCTCAACACGGGGCGAGAGAGAGACGGAAAAAACAAAATCCGTCCAGCTGTTTTCTGGACGGAGCACTTGTCTCTGTTTAGGAAAGTTTTGTGTTTTGTCATCGTTTCCCTTCAGGTGGTGAAGCGAGCGCAGACACCACGATGTCACGCTGGAAAATGCGGATGCGGCAGTTCAAAAGTGGAAAGTGGTCGGTTCTGGGTGGGTTGTGCAAAGATCGTGAGCGTGGAAAAAAAGCCTTTTTAAGAAAAAAGTAGTGCAGCGCTCTTATTTTGAAGTCTCGTGCTGCAGAGTGACTAGCTTCATGTAGACTAAACAGACTTCATGAAGCTAGTTATCTCTCAGGAAGTTGCCAAAGCATCAGTGCAGCTAAACACGAAAAGGCTGCAGACGTTTGTTTGCAAATCATTTGCACGTCATGAAAAAATGAAGCTTTCAGTCAGGACGATCTTCTGTGTCACTTCTGCTCTCACCTCCCTTTATCTCTGTTGAGTCGATCAGTGCACAACTGAAGACACAACACAAGTTTTGTTGTGTTTTCTCCCCCACACAACCCTGTAGATTCTATTAAACACTTAACTTAGGCTATTCTGACTTGAAAATGAAGTTTCTTCCATCTTTTTTCAACTTTTTCATTGATTTATTACTTTTATTCCATTACCCATCAACCCAAATGAGCCTGAAAAAGTTCCAGTTTCTGCAGTTCTTGACAAAAGCTAACAAAGAGGACCTGTCAAGCAACTTAGCTGCTGGTGTACAGCGTATCAGTCGGGTGTTATGGCTGCTGAGAAGACGAGGGGGATTTTGAAACCGCAGTCTCATGAACAGCAGATTTATTTCCCTCCGCCTTACTTAACATGTAATCCTGTAAGACAAGCGAGCGCGGGTGTCTCATGTCACCTCAGCCATTTGCGCTGCTCGCGGACCTGACATCAACACATACCCGGGGTCTCTCAGAGTGTGTTGGCATCCCTGTTATGTGTAACGACGATGAGAGTCTTTGGACCTGCAACCCGAGCTGTGTACCGGGGCAGTTTGCAGCTAGGTGCGACGCAGTAAGAGTGACGCTCGACACCTCGAGTTTCATACAAGTGTAAAAGTGGATTTGTTTATGCAGGTGAGGCGGGAACAGCCCCCTCAAGTGGAGGATTTCCTGCATGTCAGGATCTCAGTCATAGGTGATAAGACTGACTGCAAGTTTGGGGGTGTTAGCTGCAGAAACGCAGCCTCGTAGGAGTCCACGATAGTAAAGATATGGAGGGAGCCTGTGAATATTCTCATTCATCCAGGTCATAGTTATCTCAAGGAAATTGAATCGAATGCAACTGGATTTGGTTTTTTGTCTTGAAGACGTTTCACCTCTCATCCAAGAGGCTTCATCAGTTCCTGCTCGCTTGACTAGGCTGGGACTAGTCCAACTAGCCGGTGTGGAGGTCCAGCTATTTAACCTCTCAGGAGGCGGTCACAAGGCCACTGATGTCTATGGGTCGTATGTGCTCCATTATTGCCAACGACAGTCGTTAGTATGGTCGTTGGGGATGGTGGAAAGTTGGTTTCGACTTCGTTAGTGCTCTATTGTGTTGTAACGACAGTCGTTGGAGTCACATGAGGCCCTTTGTGCACACGTCTTCAAGACAAAAACCAAATCCAGTTGCATTCGATTCAATTTCCTTGAGATAACTATGACCTGGATGAATGAGAATATTCACAAGCTTATAAGACTGACTGCAAGTTTGTGGGTGTTAGCTGCAGAAGCGCAGCCCTCGCACAAGTCCACGATAGTAAAGATATGGAGAGAATTTGATCTTTTAATCTATACATGCCTGCTTTTGGCTGTTCCATATGTCAGCATGCGCCTGGATTCCTGCATGTGTTCCTCCGAGTGTGTGTGTGTGTGTGTGTGTGTGTCCGGTCCACGGCAACAGACGGCCTAATATTACGAGAACAGGCTGAGAGGAAGGAGTCGCCCCCCGACACGTCCGCGCGGTGAAAGCACCTCTTCAGCACACGGCAGCTGTTCGCATTTCCTGCGTATTGGATGTCGAGCGGTGGCTATCTCTCATTTGCTGAGTGCATTATTAACAGATGGACTTCCCGCTCTGCGCTAATATTGGGAAATGGGAGAAATGTGGAGAGCTCTTGTGGACACACACACACATAACGCACACAGCACATCCCCCTGAGCAGCTGCTGCTGCTGCTCAGGACGATGGATATTTACTGCTCAGTGTATGTGCTCTCTGTTTGTGTGTGCATGCATGTATGTCGTTTGTGCATGAAGCTATGTGGTGTGTGTGTGTGTGTGGGGCTGCCTGTGTGGGCCAACTATGTGGCAGAAGAATTCCCCTTTGACCTTATCCCCGCTTCATTGATTCACATGGAGTGATTTGATTACGAGTAAATGCATGACTGTCAGCACTGTACGTTCAGCTGCGGGGGGAAGCAGTCGGACGACACTGTTTTTGTGCTGTCATGTTGGATTTCACCCGGATAAAGGGGCCGTTTCACCGGTTTTTAATCGAATGACTAATAAAACACAATAGCGAGCTTGGGTTACGCGTTGGAAATTAGCTGGTCGACCACACGGAGTTCCTGCACAGGATGTGATGAGCTTCCAGGAGAAAGTCAACAGTCTGTGGTTTGTCACTGTATTCGATCTCCTTTTTGGACTCTAATATGAGTCAGACTGTTATTTTCTTTGTTGCTAGTGATCTTGAAAGATCTTCAAGGATAAAAACTACCTCAGGGTTCCCACAAGTCCTTGACGTCATTAGAGGGTTACGATCTAGAGGAAAAAAACAAAAACTTAGGCCTTAAGAGTTATTTTTGAAAATAGGCATTAATCATAACTGCTTGAATTTATACAGTAAGTAATAAGAAAAGTTCTGATGGTTAACAGGTGATGTTCTGCTGTCTGCACGTGTGTTTCCTGGTTCCGTGTCTCAAGCTGAACTGTGTTGTGTCCTTGAATTCGATGTTTCGGAAGGTGTCAAAGCCCCATAACTTTCTGTCCAACCATTTAATGGCCAGTTCTTTGAATGAAGTGTCCTTACACTGAAATTGTTCAATGGACGCATTTATAAGCTTTTCTCCCACATTCACTCAAGCTTGGATTGTTTTTGACTGATGCTGGTTTGGACTGAAGTGTCTGCCAAATGGCAAAATGTAGAATAAATCTAAATAATTACTCAAAATTAGAAGAAAAGAATTGAGGATAAGACACGAAACCTAATTCAGAGCCAAAGAAACACAAAACTTCCTCGACATAAAATCCAAAGACACACACTCGCATATTCTCTCTTGTAGTTATTTGGTCAAAACTAGCAAAAAAACACTCTTTTGGACCTTTTGATAATGTTACCATATACTATGAGATCTTTTCTAAGAGTCTGCATGTTCTCATGAAACTCTTCGTGTATCCGAGTCTCATCATCTCCTGAACCTTCAGCTGGCACACGGTCAGTGGCAGAGGATGACTCATTACGCACTCTTCGTCTCTCTAACGTTCCTACGTACTTTCTCTTGCCCATTTGTCACCTGGGTATGTAAACACCACCAGGCCACTTCCTCCGTGTTGCCATTCCTGAACCAGGTCCTCGTTGAGCGGGACATGAACCAGACTACTTCCTGTGTACCTCGAGCAGCTTGTGATGGCACGGGAACAACACCCGAGTCCAGGTTTATCTGAAGTGTCTCCTGCCATCCGTGCAGCCATTTGTTAACTCAGCCAACCATCAAGTGTCCCGGACGGCGGAGCGGCGGCTCTCAGAGCGACGCTTTCCGCTTCTTCTTTTAAAACAAACAGCAGAAGCAGAGGAGCGTGATGGAAGCGAGTGTTTTGATAAAAGCTTTCTCATGCCCCGGTGCCAACTTCTGGGGGCCAAACGTACAGCATGTACAGCTTTTAATCACAGAGTCTGACCTCTGCTTCTTCTCTGATGTACCATGACAACCTGTAATAATATGGCTCGTATAGAGCTCGTGTTTTGGGGGAATATTGGGGGAGTGCAAAGAATCCAAAGTTATTCAAACATGATTTGAGTGTTCGATTTAAGAGACTTCTAAATGATTGTGATTGTTCTTTTTCTGGCTCATTGGCAGCGTTATTGTAGTTGGTTGTACCAAACTAATGAGCAGAGGCAGACAGAATAACATCAGTTTAAACAGGAGCGAGATTAATTTAGATAACATTAATTGCATACAGGCTATTTCTGCTTTAGGGTCACCAGAATCCCAAACGTTTCTAGAATATACGAAGGTTTGTGACCTTTAGGAATGATGATTGTCTGGGGGATAAAATCAAATCAAATCAAATCAAATCAAATCAGTTTTATTTATATCGCCCAAAATCACAATCACATTGCCTCAATGGGCTTTACGATCTAAGTGAGGAGAAACTTGCCATGTTGATGGAAAAAAAGACCCTTCTAGGAAATCTAGGAAATGCAAAAATAATAACTCATCCTCACATTAACAGTCTGACATCAGGTAAACACGGTCACCAACACCAAGCATCAATGTTGTAAACACAGGGTCCACCGTCGAGTGCAACGGCTTGAGACAGGTCTCTGTAAAGATGCTAGACAACAGTCTGTTTCACATTTCATTAATTTGCCAGAAGCTGCCGTGAATCGAGGCTTGATTATCGAGGCTCTTTTCCCCGACTCTCCTTCTCCGTCAGGCCGATCAGGTCAGATGCTCACAGAAAAATAATGGTTCTTAAATGGTTCTTCAAAAGGCTCTCTGGTTCTTTGCATACTTTACATTTTTGTCTCTTTTCTTGATGGCTTGTTCTTTCAAGTTTTAAGGTTTGGATATATGAACTTGTGTGCACTTGTTCAGGTATCTACAGGTCTTGAAAAGCAAAGTTCTATTTTAAAAAGTATTTTCTTGCTCGTTGTAGACAGTAATGTAAGTTATAAAGGTTTTTGTGTCTGATTGTTGAGACACCTATTGACTAAAATAACTGTTTGGACAGTGGATTGTGTGCAGGAGGCTGTTTGTTTGTGTAGTTTCAAAGCTCTTACAGTCTTTTAACTTGAAACCCTGCGATGTCCATGTTCTGCACAGAACGTATAAAGTGTCTTAATAGCTGGCAATGAAATAAAAAAGAACGTCAATACAAACTGGCCAACAACGTATCCATAATGATTTGATTTAAAATGCTCAAAGAACCATTTATTCTGAAGAATTACTGAAGAACCATTTAAAATAGGTTCTTTACTGAACCAGTTGGGTCCACAAAGAACTTTAGTGAAAATGGTTCCTTAAAGAACCTTAGTTCTTTGAAGCACCATTGAAGGTGCCTCAAAGAACCATTTCGATGGTTCTTTGAGGCACCTTTGTGGAGTTCTTTAAAGAACCTCTTGCTAAAAGGTTCTTTGTGCAGCTAAAAATGGTTCTTCTATGGCATCTTAGCACCTTTATTTTTCTGTGTGTGGTCTGAAGACGTCGTGGGCAGCGACTGTCTCAAAGTCCTCTGCTCTTAATCCAAAACCCCTCCGTTCCTTTTCTAATGCTGATGAATCTATTTCTGTCACGGGTCGTATTTGTTTCAGCAACAAAAGCCGAAAAAATAACAGACAGCGATGTTTTGACGGATCTACCAGCCGACATGTGCCGACAGTGCCGAGTATTATTAGTCACACGTGATAATAATGTAACAGAAACATGCAGAACAGAGCTGAGTGCTCGCTGGGAGGATTTCCACAGTAGCAGGAAGTGCTGCATGTAGCGGCAGAGAGGGACGACTTCTGTTTGACGGGAGTTTTGCATGTTACATATTTGCATGAGCGTGTTGAACGGTCCAAGATGAAAAGGATTCACTCAGCTGCTGCTTGTTTCCACCATCCAATCGGACCACGAGCGTGAAGGTGGGACATCTGTAAGGATCCCTGTGAGGATGTTCAGCTGAAGGTTTATAACTCAAAACCAAAAAAGTACCACAACGTGCACTGAAAACGGAAAGTAAAGTCAGAATGTGCTGTACAGAATATAGAAAACTTCCTTTATGTTCAGCTCTGACTCTTTTCTATGTGTTTCTCCGTGCAGATAATTTGGGAGCTTTGATTGTCACACTGCATCTACATGCCAAAACAGGTTATATAACCAGATAAGTGCAGTGTTTTATCACCGCCTGCCATCTACATAAACAGCCTTTTCAGGAGACCTAATATGTCTCATGGCCCGTTGGCGCGGCGTCCGCGGTGCCAGGGTAATAACTAACTGAATGAAGGCCCGGGCCCGGCCGTTGGCAGAGTTGTGGTTAGCGAGCCCTGGAGTCCGGTGCCAGCGGTCCTCTCGCCGTCCCGAGCGGCTGCCAAATCATAACCCTCCTTAAACAAATGCAGCGTGACGCGGGGATCCATCTCTGTGAACGCAGTGGCGCCGGGGTCCGACTCCGCCGGGCCTGGCCTGTCTCTGTCCCCACTCTGTGTCTCCGGCTCATGCGCGACTGTCAGCCGGACACTTAACACGCAGCGTGTCAGCGCCAAAAACAGCAACACATGTCAAGATGAGGAATCTTTTGTATCTGCGAGTGTTGTGAACTCCTGCACAGTTATTATTGATGCATCCATTCATTGCTAAACACATTTTTGCTTCTACAATTGGTGTTATTTTTCTTTTAAGCAGGTTTTATGTCATTTTAATTAGTTTAAGTAACTTTATGTGATTGTCACTCATCAAAACATCAATTACAAATGTCTTTATAGTTAAAAAGGAAATAATATATGAGCTTACTTAAAAAATAAGATGGACAGAAAGTAATATATATTTCAATAAAATCAAACATAGGAACAAGGATAAAGCTTGAAATTGCAGTCCTGTATCTAATAGGATGAGCTGCTGGCTGACACGTTCATTCCTCACCATAAACACACATGCATTTTATTTTGAAACAGTTGCATGTACATCGTCCTGCAGAAACACTCAACACAGTATCACAACAGACCGTGTCTGTGAGTGTTGTGAACTCCTGCACAGTTATTATTGATGCATCCATTCATTGCTAAACACATTTAGGCCATCTTTGCTTCTACAATTGGTGTTATTTTTCTTTTAAGCAGGTTTTACATGGTTTTAAGTAACTTTATGTGTATGTCACTCGTCAAAACATCAATTACAAATGGCTTTATAGTTAAAAAGGAAATAATATATGAGCTTACTTAAAAAATAAGATGGACAAAAAGTTGTATATATTTTAATAAAATCAAACATAGGAACAAGGATAAAGCTTGAAATTGCAATCCTGTATCTAATAGGATGAGTTGCTGACTGACACAAAACACACATGCATTTTATTTTGAAACAGTTGCATGTACATCGTCCTGCAGAAACACTCAACACAGTATCACAACAGACCGTGTCTGTGAGTGTTGTGAACTCCTGCACAGTTATTATTGATGCATCCATTCATTGCTAAACACATTTAGGCCATCTTTGCTTCTACAATTGGTGTTTTTTTTTCTTTTAAGCAGGTTTTACATAGTTACATAGTGTGAGTTGCTGGCTGACATGTTCCTTCATTATCATAAACACACATGCATTTTATTTTGAAACAGTTGCATGTACATCGCCCTGCAGAAACACTCCAAGCCAAGACACAGTATCAAGTCAAGTCAAGTCAAATTTATTATCCCACGAGGGGAAATTAAGTTGCAGCCAGGTATTAAAGAACACACAACCAACGACACAACACACAAGATAATAAATAACAACCGAGACAGCATTACAACACCGATAGACAAAGACCAGTACATAAAATAAAATACATTGCAAGACTGCGTCACTGTTGTCTTTGGCCTCAGCTATCGTCCATGGTAAGGTTGGCAATAGCATAAAGACAACGTCTGGTCACAATTTCAAAATAAGGGTACCAACACCACTTGGTTAGGTTTAGGAAAAGATCACGGTTTTGCGTCTACAATTGGTGTTATTTTTCTTTTAAGCAGGTTTTACGTAGTTTTAAGTAACTTTATGTGATTGTCACTCGTCAAAACATCAATTACAAATGTCTTTATAGTTAAAAAGGAAATAATATATGAGTATACTTAAAAAATAAGATGGACAAAAAGCAATATATATTTTAATAAAAACATAGAAACATAAAGCTTGAAATTGCAGTCCTGTATCTAATAGGATGAGTTGCACGTTCATTCACCACCATAAACACACATGCATTTTATTTTGAAACAGTACATCGTCCTGCAGAAACACTCACAGTATTTGTCACAAAGGCTCGTAGAGGACGTGGAGGAAGGACCCAGATGCACAGACGGGAGATCAATCACGGGTTACGGGGTTCAAAAAAGGATTTATTCTCCAAAAACATGAACATGGCATGGTACTAAACGTGAAGACATATAATGATGAGACACAGACTGAACAAAAACCAGGACTTAAATACATGACAAATGAGGGAACGAGAAACAGGTGAGACACGAGAGGGCAGGTGCACGTAATCAGAACAGAACCGGGGAAGACGAGACATGAGACAAGACTACAAAATAAAACAGGAAGTGACCAGAACTAAAAACATGAAACTTGACGAGACAAAAACACAGAACGTGACAGTATTACACCAAACTGTGTAATAGACCTGCCTGTCCACTGTGTCACTGTTGTCTTTGGCCTCAGCCATGGTCCATGGTAAAGTTGTCAATAACATAAAGGTAATGTCCGGTTACATTTTCAAAATAAAGGTACCCAAACCACTCGGTTAGGTTTAGGAGAAGATCACGGTTTTGCCAAAAAGTCTACCAGCCTCAAATGGGACTCAAACACTCGCCATTCTAGTGGAAGTCCAATGAATAAGCCACCAGAACATCCTCCTCCTCCTCCTCCCAACACAAACACTCTTCATAGTGCCTTTGCCTGTTGTTTCCGCCATCGTCGCCCCCTGCTGGTACTGTACCGCACCTCCACACACGTGTCATTTCTCACCTAGGCAAACCGAACCGTCGCCCTCACACGCTTGACCTCGGGTCGCCTGAGACCGGGCCGGCAGCCCAAACACATTAGTGCACAAACTCGTTATTCCACAGCGAGAAAATAGTCCCCGAGAGCAGATAAAAGAACGGATGAATTGATTTACTGTTTGAGGAACGGAAAGTTGGCAAATATTGGCAATATTTCACAACAGGCCTGATATTTATTTATTTTTTTATATCAAGGTGCAGCTGGGATCTAAAGTCACATCTACTGTTGGCAGAACTTTGCACCAGAATCAAATACTGGAAACAAAACTCTCATGAATACTGAAAGAGGTCAGACTGAGGGGAGAGACAGAAACTTTGCTTTTGGTTTGAGTGAAGTCTGCAAACACAGAGAGAAGTTTTTATTACTTCTGTCGAGAATTAAGAGTTTCATTAATACAAAACAGCAGTTGGTTTGTTTTTAAAAGAAATGTGACTGTGAAACTATTTATTTATTTTCTGTGTTTCTGTGGATAAACACACAAACAAATGTCTCACTAAACAAGAGCAAAGCTGCAGCGTTTCAGTTCCTGCACATCAGAACCTGTCTCGTACGGGACAGGTGAGTCGGCTGTAATTACAGGTGTTAGCGACGCTGAGGGGGCGGTAATCTTACCGCAGGGCTAAACGGATAATTGATCGCGCTGGAACAAGGTGATTAACGAACAATCGGGTGTTTTTTACAGTTCACCTGATCTCCAGCTGTTACTGAAGGAGACGCTGCCATGGTGGCGGACTTTCCAGACGAACAGACAGGTGTTTGTTCCCCGACACCTGTCGTGTGTTTTCCTAATGTGCCAGTTATGCATTTATGCGCCTCTTCGGGTGAGACTGGAAGGTATAGCAACAATCAGGAGATTAAATGAAGCACTTCAGAATGTAATATGGGAATCCTGAAACATTCATTTGAAGGCAAAAACATGGGCGGCGTTATTTGTCTTATTTTCTAAGGAGAATTTGTATTTTTCCACAGACACCGAGATTCAAAATGGTTTAAAACCTGCTTCATGGGCTCAAGATACGCCTTCCCCTTTAGACCCAACACAAGGCCTGACATGATGGGCCCAGCAAGACCAAATCCATCTAAAAAAAGGAGCCTCTATCCCACCTTAAAGCTCCGAATACCCCCGGCCAGCGAAACCCGGAGCTCCCTTCTGATCCGGTGGTTTTCAGACCGTAAGTCCCGCAGCTCCGGGCTGATTGGTATGTCTCGCCTGGGCGGTTCTTGAGGCTGGTGGCGAACCCCGCCGTGTGCTCTCGTACCTCATACCGCACCGACAAATAGAGGGATTTCTCTTTCTGAACATTACGGGGAGGGCTTCGATCAACTAATTTGGCTCCCTTGCAGAGAGATTAGGAGGAGAGGTTATAAAAAAGGGACTCAGAGTGCAGGACAGCGGAGATTTAAGGCAAATTAAAGTGTGCAAAGTTGTCCGCTGCAGGTTAAGAGAAACGGTTAAGGGAAAGAGGATGCACTGATGTTGAGAGAGACGACAAGGATAAGGACAGCAAAAAAAATCACTTGGTAACGTCTAGGAAAAGATCGTGTTTTGACCTTAACATACCTGACTTTGGACTCAACAAACACGGCTAGAACTTGTCACATACGGCCCGTTAAAAATACCAGTTTTCAGCCTCAAATCGTCCAAACTGGTTTTCCACTAACAGGCCTGGAAAACGTCCCGATGTCTCATTAAAGATTATTCATCAGTTCGCTCTACTGTAGCTGCTGACAGGTCAGCGACATGTCTGTGTAATCTGAATGTGACTGACATGGATGGTAAAATATTGCTACGATACGTATAAAATGTACAAATTTAACATATCTGTGAATTGTACAATGCCAACATTTTGTTTAGCTGACTGGGCTGAAAATAGAAATGTCCTAAATACTCTAAATCTAATCTCTGAACGCCATTTGAACTACAAAATGAGTGTTAAAATGCACATTAACATCCTCAATGTCAAACCGTCTTTTGTCCGAACCTCAGCAGCGTCCGAGTCCGCGTACGGTTCAAGTTCTCCTCTCTCCGTGTTCTCGCAGCAGTGAGCTGTTAATGGAAGCCGAGGCCGCCGCCTGTGCCTGGCAATGAAAATAAGACCCGGGTAGGGAGCCGGACTGGTGGGGAGAACAAGAGGAGACGTGGGGAGGTGGAGATCGTGGCGGTGGGGAGACGCAGCAGAGCTCAGAGGGAGGGAATATTATCCATTTCCATGCTAATACCCTTCGCCTTTTTACATTCGCTATCCCCTCGTGGTGTTTGGCCGATAGAGGGATTTCTCATCACAGGATCAATGCGGTGTTACTTCCTCGGCACATCACAGTGTCACAGAGCAGAAACCCATCTGTCACAAAACTGTATGCATTCTTTATAACTAAGGTTATGAAAGCCATAATTCAGATCTCTTGTCCAGGCAGCGATGAGCAGTGTTTTGGCTGTATTTGTGTGTTATTTTGTACCGTAGCCTGAATGTGCCTCTGAGGTTTTGGGTGATTGTTTTTGGGCCACCTAGATGAGGACATGTTGGAAGCCCACTAGACATTTAAGGGGGTTTATCTTCACATCCTGAGTACAGAGACTCCTGACAATTTTATCTTGTTTTTTTATGGCCCGGTCCAGCAGCATTTAAGACGGCAACATGTCTGGATGAAAATCAATTTGTTTCAGTGGAAAATCACCAAAATCAGTGGATTTCTGCTCACGGAGCTGAAGTAAAGTCACAGTACTTTTTGTGTCACAGGAATGGGCCTTAAGGCAGCGTTACACTTCTGCAACTGCGTAATGCGCTATCCAACTGCGTAACCACGGAGACCCCTCGAGCCCTCATAGTTCTCTGTCGTGGTGCCGGATACGCAATGCAATTTCCAATCGTAGCCCTTGCCGTCATCGCCGAAACGCTACGAGCTGCAGGAGTGCTGACCAATCGTAGCCCTTGCCGTCTCCGTTGTCGCTTGACGGAGTGACGGACACTTAAAAAAATATTTTGTGCCGCCGGAGAGGCTCTCCGACTACGTAGAGGGCTCTCTGCGACCTACGTACAGCACTTTACGCAGTAGTAAAAATTAGGCTTTAGTGCTGACCTTCAGTCCGTAATGAGGGGTGAAGAGAAAGAAGACATATTTCTACAGGACGACAAGTAGAAACTCTATTACCCAGCATGCTGCAGGAATTCACTAAGGATTTTGCTGTGCCACTCAGGCCTATCTTGGTCTCAGTCTCTACTCAGTATCTTCACAAACAATTCTTTAAACAGGGTTAGGGTCAGACAGGGTCAGGTTGAACAACTTGGACAGCATCCTCTTCTCTGTCACTGCCGCGGTCTTTTCCTCCAATCACGGAAACGGGCCTTTCAAACAAGCTCGATGGGCTCGTTAACGTCTCAGGTGCCGTCTGTCAGGAGGATAAATTCATTGTCAGTTCACGTCAAGTCTTTTTGCTGCCCTAAAGTGCTACAAACAGCTGCAGACTGGCAAAATAAATGCAGCGGAGGAGAAAAGAGCGGCACATTTTCCTTCATGCATCTACAGTCAAACATGTGCCAAGATCCTTAACCCTCAGCTCCAGTGGCCACCGGATCCAACTGCGGTCGCACCGAACTGAAGTGTTTGAATATGTTGCCGCGGAGCAGAACAGTTCTAACAAACTGACAGTACGTCAGTTAAATAAAGCTTTTAGAGAAGAGCTTCATCCACACTAAAAATAGTGTAGTCTGAAAATAAACTCCTGGGAAGGCTTTAATTAAGCACACCTATGCGTGCAGCCATTCCTGAACATTCAGAAGCTGGAGACGCTTCCCTCCACTTCCACTGCACTGACTCACTCCTTCCCACTGGCCTGTGAAGGTCCACAGTCGGACAAAACAACCCCGGAGTCTGCAGACTGTGACCCTCGACGGCCGGCGTGGAGAGAGAAACAGATGCTGCCGCTGCCACGGGGACGGAGATCCGTCAACACCGGGGGAAGACGGCGATGTTAGACGACTATTATCCGGCGTAATTAGTCCCCGAAGGAGACGGGTCGGGACGGTCAGCAGCGAGCAGGACATCTGCATCAACTGTTAATCAGAACCGTGCCAATAAAAACAGCCACGGCTAAAGAAACTTTCTTCAGACGGATGCAGACACCAACAGCATGCACGTGTTGAAGTCACCGTTGTGCTGTCATGCAGCTCCCTCTAGTGGCCAACTCGCTGTAGATGTTCTGCAGAGAAGACTCTGCTCCGTTCACACACCGGTTATTATCCATAATTGAAATCAGAAAATGGAAATCACACCATGAAGTGACTACTAATGTCACATCATGAAAGTTTATAGCCCACTGAAATTCATTCTGCCTGCACCTTCTCTGCGAGGTTTCTTTTTTGGTTAATTCTGCATCCCGGCCGGTGTCTAAACGCTCCAGATTTATTCCACAATAAACAAGTGTGCGTGAGTTAATGAAAGACAGATTGCTCTGCTGAAGACATTAAACGGGAGCGGAAATGATCGGATCCGTACCCATGAATTTTCCCGGGGCCCCTGAGGAAAAGCGCTTTATGGTGATTCCTTTCGCAGACGGAGAGCTGGAGGCTCCATTATCACCTTCCTGGATTAAGCTGTGGCTGCTGACAGGCACACGGGGTGTATAAATGTCAGAGCGCCGGGCTGCTCCGCGGGTCACATCGAGGCGTCGCAAAAAACGCTGACTGAAAAGTGACAGATTTATGAGCACGGGGCCCCGAAAGCAGTTATCAAGACGCCATGTTGCAATTTGTGGCGGTGATCAGTGGAGACGATTGGATCTCGTGTTTCCTCCGGACACACTTTTATCTTAATTAACACATCTGTCTGTGTCGGACAGGTCAACGTTGTGCAACTGTCACATGTCATATCAGCTCCACATATTAGACTTTTATCCATCGTTTAATCCAGACAGGCCTCCTGGATGAACCCCTCGCCGTGATCTTGACCCCTTTATCCCCACACATCGTTGCATGATGTCGAGACACCTGACTCTTGTCGGTGGAAACTCTCAGCACACGTTACACAAAATGTGCCAATAGGAAGCAAAGGCAGGAAGAGAAAGTCATAGAACTGCTGCTTTTCTAGTGTGAATTAGGACGGTGATGTATCCTGATGAAAACAGTTGCCGCCAACGTATGTCGCCCTTGACACTTTCAGCAAACCACAAAAATATCACTGATTCAATATAAAAGTACAGTGTGTGTCTCCAAACTGTGACTTTAATGATCTAACCACAGTTTATTTGCTTTAGTTGTGTACTTACATTGTCTTAAGTACTTCCAACAATGTTCAAACCCAGAGAAATGAATCATTTTTCAAGATAACAGTGCATTTCATTTGGTCACCTGTTGCTTCCTGGGGGAACATCAACAAATGATACACCTGACAGTGAGGAAGGACGTCGGTACACGTGACTAAATGTGAATTAAATGTTAATTTATTACCTGGTCCATGAACATTTCTGCCTGAGTAACGTAGACAGACTGGTGAAGGCATCAACAGCCATGATCCAGTTTGTTCTGACTGAAGGGGCAGTAAAAATGACATATGGTGCATTTAAAAAGCAGAGAATCAAACCTTTTTCAAACAACTGAAGTGATGGATAAACTGTTCATTTCCTACTGAAAAGGAAGGACAGGTAAGGAAGAGTTACGGTGGAGGACAGTTACACAAGACGTCACGGTCGAACGGTGCGACACGTCTTGTTTTGACCGCCATCTTTACCATAACTTCTTGATAGCAGGGTACGGACAGAAAGACGTTCCATTTTTACTTTTCCTGGATGACCACTGACGAGACAGGCCTCCTTCCTTCCTTCGCACAAGGTCAGTCCTGACCTCTGTAATTATTCTGTGCATAATTACCGGATTATTTTTAAATGGTCATGGGACAAAGGAAGATGATTGCATTTTAAAACTCATCTCGTCTCAGTTTGATTTAAACCTGTGGCGGGTTAGAAGAAGGGAAACATCCAATAAAGCTGTTTTCTCTGTGCGTCCAGAAAGACAAGGGGACGGAAAGTTTTTTTGTTTTGAGTGTTGAAAAGAAAGATTGCATCCATGAGTTTGTGTACACACACTCTCTGCATGTGTATTTAATTCTCGGCTGACAGCCTGTACTCTCGGTGACCCTCTTCTCCGTCCGTGCTAAAGAAAGCTAATCCTAAGGTTAACGTTTTGACGAGAGCCATGTCCTGCTGGCAGCGGCGAGCTGCGACGTCCGCGCCAGCCATGCGAAGGCAAACAAACACCACATGGGAGCCATTTCAGGGGCACAAACCAGACAAAATGAGTCTTTAATAACACTCTGTGGAGGGCCTGGTAATTGCAAACGAGTGGAACATTTTCTAATTATAAGCCCCTCGCGGGCACACGCTCATTTCTTGCGCCTTCCGTAGCCTAGCATGCCCCGTTAGCCGGCGAGCAGCCGTGCGGCTGAAACCACATGAGATGCTGAAGATTGCAGGCTGGCAGAGGGTTGTTTTGCTCGGCTCGGGGTTTCAGTCAGGGTTGGTTAGCTGAGTAAACACTATGTGAAGTGGGCAGGGCGTATGTGCAGCGAGATCCTAAACAAAATCAAGGAAAGTACAAATTTCCCCCGATGTTTGGCGCGAGGCAGAAGTTGTGTTGTTTCTGGTCGGCAATTAGAGGATGTGACTGTCAACGTAATTATAACTTCCTAATTGTGGCCGGTGTGCTCCAAGTTGGACCGCCGTGCGGAAAAAAACAACATTTTTTTCTTTCTTTTTCTTGGCGTATCTCCGACCAGAAATTCCAGTAAGATGTTTTGTTTTAATGCGATTCTACCACAAATACCTCGCGGTTAAACCTGTTGAACTTACAAAGCAGAGCTCGCTGAGGAAGCACCGGAGCATCAACTGGAAGGTTTTTTTTTAATGAATCGACAAAAAATGTGCTGTGATGTGCTCAGCGAGAGCTCAGCAGGGCAGATGTTTGCAGGGTTTAAATGTTCATGGTCAGCAAATAGTCCGAAACTAAATTTTCCACAGTCAAAGCAAACCTCATGTGTTGGCTGTTTTCCCAGAGTGATCTATAAAGAAAATAAATCTAACCAATGCCAATTTAAGTATTGAACTGAACTTATTGTCTTCAGTCAAAGTTAAACACTTTTTGCTTTGTTAAAGGGATATTCCGGTGTAAGTTTAATCCATGGTCTAACACACCATGACACCGAGTAAGACTCCCCCTCGAGAGGTCAAGTTAGCTGACCGCTAGCTTAGCTAGTTTTAGCAACCTCAGAAAAGACCGCACGATAACAATACACTGCAGCTTATGTCTCCAACTAGAAACCGCCATCAAAAAGCCACAATTAATGGTGAGAACAGCAGCAAACTTCAGCAACAGTACATGTACAGTCCCAGCACACAGTACGAAGCATCAAACATCTGCTAGCTTTGCTGGATTTGTATTAAAAACACAGCACAACTCACCCTCTCCTCCAGCAGCCTGCCTGTGTGGGGAAGCCCTGACGAGTCGATTACCGAGTGCAGTAGATTTCCACAGCTCAAGGATGAAAATGTCTGATTATTACTCCATTACTTCTGTTCTTTTCCCCGTCAGCTCTCGATAATAAGAACTGAGCATTCCATGGAGTAATAATCAGACATTTTCATCCTTGAGCTGAGGAAATCTACTGCACTCAGTAATCGACTCGTCAGGGCTTCCCCACACAGGCAGGCTGCTGGAGGAGAGGTGAGTTGTGCTGTGTTTTTAATACAAATCCAGCAAAGCTAGCAGATGTTTGATGCTTCGTACTGTGTGCTGGGACTGTACATGTACTGTTGCTGAAGTTTGCTGCTGTTCTCACCATTAATTGTGGCTTTTTGATGGCGGTTTCTAGTTGGAGACATAAGCTGCAGTGTATTGTTATCGTGCGGTCTTTTCTGAGGTTGCTAAAACTAGCTAAGCTAGCGGTCAGCTAACTTGACCTCTCGAGGGGAGTCTTACTCGAGTGTCACAGTGTGTTAGACCATGGATTAAACTTACACCGGAATATCCCTTTAATATTCTCACACTAAGCCTGTGAAAGGCCCCAAATAAAGGTATTATAGCCAGAGCTGCACCTCCTCAGGTCCTGTGACATCCACACAGATCCTCCACCCAGCTTCATTTTGCCGATAACTTTCTCCAGCACCCGACAGCTGCGACCTGTCTCTGTGAACTCGGAGCACATCCAGCGACCCCGAGCACAGCTTGTATTTAAAAATTAAAAAAAAAACACTAAGCAACCCGGAGAGATGTGATTCATTCTGCTTGTCTCCGTCTTGGACATCCTCCAGTGCGAGCTGTTACAGTAATACTCATAGCTGGATAAACAAGCTGTTCTCAGAAGGAGGTCACCGTTTAAAGCTAGAAAGGTGGCAGGGTCCGCCACAGTATAAACAGTGTAGTCAGTATTGATACTGTGTGAGTTGCTTCAGTGTACGTCACTGAGGATCTTACAATTACAATTTATGTCCCAAAACTACAAAATGCACCTTTAAAAACTCACTCAAACCACAAAAACCCTAAATATTGTGAGTTTGTTGTCCCCAGTGTTCTTCAGATGATTTCAGAAAGCAGCCCTTTTAGTCACTGATGAAACTGGTGATCGCCTCTAATCTAGAAAAACAAGGTATGACCTAATTTCAGAGAACAACTCCGTGATTCGTCTGGACTCAACCTCGAGCAGGAGCTCACCTCTGAGTGCAAGATGTACACGGTTTTGTCACGAAAGTACGAAAAGCGCGAGATGCCGAGGATTCCAGAGACTGCAGAGCGTTGATCGACATCGCAGCCTCAGACTGACCTCTCGCCGACGTGTCAGCAGCTCCGACCGTCTGCAGGCGTCAGAGTCAGAGCTGCACACACATGTACGAATGTGAATTTTACCTCCACAGGTTTACCCTCGATCTCCCACAAGGACTAACAACACAACTTATTACTGATATTGTTCAAAACACTTACATGAAGATGAAAATGAGGTTCTGGGTAAACTGTGACCAAGTGCACTTACCTTAGTCGTGACTACATGTTGTAAAGGTTTTGCTTCCGAGGAATTTGGTTCATAAAAACAGACAAACTGATGTTTTCGTTGGTCTGTTCCGTACACGTGATGTATATTCTACGTCTGTCCTGGGAGAGGAATCCGTCCTCTGTCGCTCTTCCTGAAGTTTCTTCCATTTCTTTTCCCTCCATAAAGGATTTTTTCATATCAGAAGCTTTAAATAATCTGTTATTATAACAAATTAGCAAAATAGATATGAATATAAACCCCAAACCCAGACTTTAACCCTGACCCTGACCCTAAAGGTGAATGAGAATAGAAGTTTAAGAACGATGACATCGCCTAACAGTCTGTCTGAGAGATAACATACCTAAGATTTTATTACCCGAGCCACAGCCACAGGTGGAAAATTCTAGATCACGTCAAAGAGTCTTGTCTTCTCCGTAAACTACGTGGACAAAAAAAATGAAAATATAGCCGTCTGAACAATACCTAGTCACCGTAAAAGGGGGACGTTTGAGATTAACGGTGACGATTTATGGTAATTGGGCCGATAAATAAGACGCAAACTCGTCGTCGTGGCCGTGAATCTTCCCGTCGGCCGAGTCAAGGTACGAATGAGTGATGCTCGGGGCTGAGAAGTACGTATCAAACACACGGTGGAAGGTGAAAGGGAATAAATAGAGACGGAGCCTTTCTGACACAAGCATTGAGACATATAGTCCACACACACACACACACACACACCTCGACGTGTTCAGCGTCCAGCAGATTTACCGCGGCGAGGTCGGCTGGAGGAGAGTGTGTGTTTCTCTGTGGGAGTGTGTGATGTATTGCGTTTGGCTGGCACCCAGTCCAGACAGCAGCGAGCTCTCCGCTGCAGCAGCAGCAGCAGCAGCCAGACGATTGTTAACGTACAGCCCACCTGAGACCGCCGGGCCGTAAATCAGAGCCCGTTAACGGAGCGGAGCCGCCTTTCAAACAGGAGCTGACAGACTCAGCACCCGGCCTCCGACTCTCCCTTTCTCTATCTATCTATCTATCTATCTATCTATCTATCTATCCTATCTTTCTTTCTATCTTTTCGTCTTTCTTTCTTGCTTTCCTTCTTTCTTTCTTCTCTTTCTTTCTTTCTCTCCGTCTTTCTTTCTTCTTCTTCTTTCTTTCTTCATCTTTCTTATTCTTTCTTTCTTTCTTTCTTTCCTTCCTTCCTTTCTTTCTTCTTTCTGTCTTGCTGTCTTTCTTTCTTTCTTTCTTTCTTTCCTTCTTTTTCTGTCTTGCCATCTTTCTCTCTGTCTTGCCATCTTTCTTTCTTTCTTTCTTTCCTTCTTTCTTTCTTCTTTCTGTCTTGCCGTCTTTCTTTCTTTCTTTCCTTCCTTCCTTCCTTCTTTTTCTGTCTTGCCATCTTTCTTTCGTCTTTCTTTCCTTTCTTCCTTCCTTTCCTTCTTTTTCTTTCTGTCTTGCCATCTTTCTTTCTTTCTTTCCTTCTTTTTCTTTCTTTCTTTCTTGCCATCTTTCTTTCTTTCTTCCTTCCTTCCTTCTTTCTTTCTATTTCTTTCTGTCTTGCCCTCTTTCTTTCTTTCTTTCTCTCTTTCTTTCCTTCTTTCTTTCTTTCCTTCCTTCCTTCCTTCCTCTCCTGTTCTTTCTTTCTTTCTGTCTTGCCATCTGTCTTTCTTTCTTTCCTTCCTTCCTTCCTTCCATCTTTCTTTCTATTTCTTTCTGTCTTGTCATCTTTCTTTCTATCTCTTTCTTTCTTTCTTTCTTTCTTTCTTTCCTTCTTTCCTTCCTTCCTTCTTTTTCTTTCTGTCTTGCCATCTTTATTTCTATTTATCTTTCTGTCTATGCCATCTATCTCTTTCTTTCTTTCTTTCTTTCTTGCAAGTTCCAGCTTCTGTTGAGGTGTTTCTCGTTTCATCTTTCTTTCTTCTTTTGTTGCTACATTGTGTCTGCCGGTACTTTACATAAAAATACACATGTGTACTTGTATAATATTAATTTTTTCCTCTTATTTTGTGTTTCTGTTCCCCTCACGTACACGTATACAGAGTCAGCGTCACAGTCACAGTCTCGGCATGTGCTGCTGCAGCAGAAAACCTGAGCTGGATGGAAACGTTGACAAGGTGATGATGATTCCATACTTCCTCAACAAATTGCACTACCCCTTAATTTTTTCCTAATTTTCTTCCCAGAAGCAGGAGAGAGAGAGAGAGAAAATATGTTGTCACTACTCAGTCAAAGTGATTTACGATGCTGCCTGGTTTTTACTGCTGCAATGAGCTAACAAATCTCAGGTTGATCTTTTCCGTTCACTCACCGTGTGCAGTTAATGTTGACTGGAACTGTTTCTACGTATCGTAAGCTCGTGCAAAGTGTGTACGGCGAATGGGACAGCTGAAACTGTGATGCAGGTGCACTGACAGAATTGTCTGTGATTCAATTACAATATACATGAAAAACTGCAAAGAGAATCTGAGCCCCGAGTCAGGAAATCAAGTTGTTTTCTTGTACTTCTTGTAGCTCAGTGTGTTCGAAGTCTTCCCGAGGAGTCTGTCCATCTGTGACAGATTTATCCGTTTGACCTGACAGATGGATGACGCCGACAGCTACAACGCCGCCGGCAGCCGGAGCCACGCAGCAGCGCCTCCTGATGAAAAACGCAGAAGGTGTCTGTCCTAACCTGGTGATTTATCGTCGCGCTGAAGCCAGCGGGGGCGAGATGACCGATCTCACTTCCAAAGTAATTTCATGTTTCAGGAGCCTTCCAGAAACAATAGCTGTATCTCAGCGCACGGCTCGTGAATCAGTCGATGGGTTTCCATTTATGTGATTCTTAAAAATACATGGACCTGAAAATAGGCCTCTCTTTGCACCTCGGCTGCAGGAGCAGAGCCGCTGTGGTTTGTGGGTCAGTTCAGGGATGTTGTAAAAGGTGATTTATTCTGAAATGAGCTATAAATTTAATTTTGGGAGGGATCACTGCAACATGTGTAGATTTTTTTTTCATGTAACAGTTTTTCATTTTGCACAAAGATGGATATGCTCAGAGTTGAATCAACGTGTTTTCAGTTCACTGTATTGTGCAGTAGATATAGTTATACAGTTAAAAAATATATTATACTTTGATGAAATGTCATATAATGGTGTAGTGCTGCCCTCTCATGGCCGTAGTTTGATTAGAACAACAAACCTACAACACTGTTGACCCTGGAAACTACATAAAGTGATTATAAAGCGCTTAAAGTTCATGTTTAAAATGAAAATACATTAAATTAATGACAAAAATAGATGATGTAATTGGTCGTGTTGGTGGCAGAAAGGTTCCTCTTAACCACAAACTGCTCTGCCTGTCATGGTTCTGTCATTTCAGCTGTTTTCTGGACTGTTGTGGTGTCTTTGGCTGGTTCCCTCCTGTGTTCTTGTCCCTCCACACCTGTCTTGCATCTGTCTAATTAGCCCAGCTCTGCTTCCCAGTGATTTTCCGCTCATTCCCCTCACCTGTGTTTCTCCACGTCGCTCCACCTGCACCTCATCCCCTCGTTAGTTTAGTCTGTGTTCATGTCCAGTCTTTGGTTCAGTCTTTGTCGAGTCATCTGTTGTGTGTCTGCCCCTTGTGTTGCCGTTATCCTGAAATAAACGTCATCCCCTGATCTTCCTGTCCACCTTCTCTGCTCCAGTGTGACATTAGTCTTCTAATTTGCAAAGAAGTTTGTATGCACGCTTGGGATGGTTTTAGTCTTTTGTGAATCAGAGTCAATGTGCAGAATGTTTGATGGATGTGAGATTTGCCGAAGAAACTCTGACGTAGCGAACATTGCATAGCTTGCAACATGGCTGACGCTAGCTGACATGCAAGAACAATTACAACTTCCGCTCTGTGGAAAGTAATTCCTGAAGACCTCTTTGCATTTTGTGTCCTGGTTTGTTTTCCTCTGGCCTCTGTTTACTTCCACACCACACGTAACGTAGCCACGTAGCCTACATCACGTCATCCTCTGAGCAAATCACGCTTTACGTAGCCCGGTTCATTTTTTAGAAAGTTCGTTTAAAATTTGCTTGACATTTTATGGAAACATGGTTAATGACGTCTTCATTTCCATCCTGAGGACTAAGAGATGTGTTCCGTTTGTTAGAATCAATCATCATGTTTCCCCACGAAAAAAAAAGATTCTCCCCCGTGACTGGCTTTCTTTATTTAAGAGAAGAGAAGCTCTTTCATGTAAAATAAGTTTGATAACTTCTGAAGACTAGGCACACTTCCTACAATATTCTGGATATTCAACAATTTAAAGGGGAGACACTGCAGGTGAAAACATTGTTTTTCAGGTTTTGATCAAATTTGAGAATTTGGGCCATGTCCGTAACATGTTGTCTTTCAGACTAGTGGAAAGAAAATGTCTAAAATGCACATTTAAGTGTTTTTACTTCAGTTCAGATTTCTGTTCTGGAAATTTTTATTTTTTTATCTGTGCACAATCGATCAGATGATGTGTTTTATTTCATATTTAGACCTTTTTAGAAACCTTCGTATGCAAGAAATAATCAACTTGAGTAATAAACTTGGAAAGAGTGATGCTGGTTTTTATTACTTGATATTTTCTAGCCTATTTTTTTGTGAATTCTTTTTTTTAATTAAAACATTTGGACTCGTCACAGCTGGTTCACATATCAATCAGTCGGATGAGTCACAAGAAGCTCAATTAGTTCCTTGCTTTGTTTGTAGAGGTCAAAGGTCAGGAAAACCACCTGTGTGTGCACCACAGTCATCCAGCAGGGGGCGCCACAGCACAGGAACAGGATCCCCTGCGAGGCTCGTCTCTGAATGTGCAGTGATGACTTAAACACATCCACGCTCCTGACCGTGTGGACGGCACGTCTGAGGCTTCTCAAATACGCCTCAAACCCCCAAATTACAGCGGTGTGAATGTTCCCGGGAAGCTCTCCACCGCATACATTTCATCTTAAGTGCATATTAACGTTCTCATTATATAACTTGATGGCCGTGCTGGACGGCTGCCTTCCCTCCAGCAGCTCAATGAAACTGTATCTCTGCAGCCCGAGCACTCAGAGGTTTTATATGCTGTATGTAATATGCAAAGGGATTCGAATAGTCCTCTTTCTACCGCGTGTCCTTCGCTGAATGTTAAGTTCTCGTCGTCTCTTTTGTGAGGCGGTGCATCAGCTCTCCACGTCTCTACACCGTTCGACTTATTTATCCCCGTGAATCCTCTGAATAAACTCACTCTACTCGAGATAAATCTATATTTGAGTTCGTACCGCGCCGAACGGCGACAAATAAATGATGTTGCCGAGTTCAAAGCGGCCTTTCAGACAAGCTTCGAGTGCGAGGACGCGAGTCCTTTTTCCTTCCCCGGCGGCTTGTTATAAGTTCATAAACGCACCCGGCGATGGAAATATGCGGATAACAGTTTCCATAACTAACACCAGCGTTTCCACCGCCTCTCGCTCCAATATAATTTAATAGCCGTCGTGGTAATTGAGCCAGTCTGTTAGGTGTTATGTGTTAATGTGTCTTAATTACAGAATTGACTCTCAGGGCCTTCTTCGTATGGCTGGAGTGTGGCCTGGTGTAAAAAAAAGAAAAGGGAATAAACCCCAGAAACATTAAAAGGATAACCCACAAATTTTATTAAATTTATATTAATGATTTCATAACTCAGAGCAGATTGGATTAGTATTCTGCTCCGGACCCCTTTTAGCGTGGCAAACAAATGGATTTTGGAGTTAATGTTTTCATAATGAACCGGCGTTCTCCCCTCCGACTCGCTCTCTCACGCGGGCTCGATCCAGTCGCTAATATCTTCCAGACAGGCTAAAGTGTGGAACAGATTTATGCCCGCAAAAGGCTGATAAAATCCTTATCTGTGATTAAAATTCACTCCTCTCTCATCGTTAATATGCTTATTAGATTTTTTTTCCCCCCTCCCTTTTTTATTCGATGGAGAGATTATTACAGTTTGTGTGTAATGGTGGCGTCGTGGCTCGTTCCGCTGAAGCATCGCTCGTATCTCGGCGCCATCTGCTCCCGGAGACTCCGGCCCGGCTCGGAGTTTGTTAAACTCGGCCGGCTGAAACTTTTATCGTGTCACGGCGATCGCGAGAGTGAGCGGCGTCTTTGAAGGGGAGAAGGGAGACGAGACGAACATTTCTGACCTTTACGAGAAACATTTCATTGACCTATAAAGAAGTGAAAGATTTCCCCCCGCAAACCTGTGACAATCATTTTGACCGGGCCGCTCAGCTCTGACCTTTCTCCACCTTTCTTTGCTGGAGGTATTTGAACGGATGGAGACCAGTTGGCCTGGTGGTTGTTGGGAGAGACTGCACCTTTACCCTGAAGGTTACAGATTCAATCCCTGCAAACAGCCGTTCACACTGATTCCTGTAGATTTTCGAACATATGCGCGGAGCGTTTTGACATCGCTGACAGGTTTCTGAAGGGACATTTTGAAGGTTTTGACGCCTGCTGCCACCGAAGCAACAACATCCGAATTTTGATGTTTTTCCAACCACACAAGCCCCAAAAAACACAACTGTACTGAAGCCTTCAAGCTCCTACATGCCCACTTCCACCTCACCGTGTTTTCTTAGGAACCTGATTGACATCTCACTCCACTTCCTGTTGTTCTTTGGGGCGGTGAACCATCAGTTTCATCATTATTATTTGTAGAAGAATATGCACATCACAGACTGTAGGTGCAGGGCTATCAGGGAACAGCGTGGATGCACATAATCTTTAAGATTTCTTCTTCTTATTTAACTTTCAAACCATGGTTTTGTGAACAACACGTCCTCTCTCCCATCACGTCACAAAGTGCAGTTTGATCATCGGTCTTAAGCTTCAAACTATGACTCCACGGTCAAGTAAGCAATAATACATAACATGCAACTTGCTGACAAGCAGTTTACATTTTCTGACATGACTCTGTGGACTATTATAAACGTTTGGTTATGTTTCGGCAACTAAACTACTTGGTTAGGTTCAGGAAAAGGTTAAAATAAGAATGTTTGGTCACGTAACTTATGTAACGTAAGTCACGTAAGTAACATCACGTTATGTAACATAAGTTACGTTACGTTACGTTACGTTAGCAACCAACATGAAGGCCGGTTGGACCAACGACTCTGCAAGATAGCTCCTACACACGGTTTAAAAGCCTGCAACTCATCTCCAGTTAGTTAGAACTGAAAGAGCCTCTTGGATGAAAGGTGAAACATCTTCAAGAAAACCGAATCAAGTATCGTCTTTTCCTAAACCTAACCAATGTATTGTCATTTCTAGTGATTTATGCACGTTAACTTATTATCAAACATCACTTACAACTAAACTAATTCTGACTTCTGGTCTCTGGAGGGGAAGCTTTAAGATGTGACGTTAGAAAGGTATCTTACACTTTGCGAATGAGAACCGGCTGCTGTGCATGTAGGTAATATGCATCTTGATTCATGGGATAATGAATCTGATATTGCATTTATATTTAAGATATATGACATACGTTTGATGTTTTGATGTATGGCTTTGTTTTTACGTAACGTACCTTTATCTACTCTTTATCTTTCTCTTTGGGTTTGACCTGATGAAGTGAGAAACAGTGTCATTATTAAACTTCTGCAGAAAGGAGTAAGTGCTCAGGCATCAACTCTCTTAATTATGTTTGATGAGCGCATATTCTTCTCTGCATATTTCTGGCTACCTTCACCCGATCAGATCAGACAAACTGAAAAACACCTGTGTGGGTGTGCAGGGCCTTTGACATTGTCTTAATAGAGGCAAAGCAAGTACTTCCTTAAGTTTCATATCCAGGACAAAATAAGTGAAATTATCAACTAGACCTTACAAAACAATACATACATAACAAAGTAAATTCATTAAAGAGGCCTTGCTGGTGTGAAAACAGGATCCAGACACTCATTTTCTCCTTTCTGAGCTTCCGTCTCTTTCTGTGTCTGAACAGAGCTCTCAAGAAGAACTCGAACAATCAATGAACATAAAAATCATCGCAGCAGAACATTTCTACATGGACACAGCGACTCGAAACAGAATGTCCAGAAGAGCAAATGTAAAATAATCTGCCAGTTAATTAAACATTTTATAAAAGGATTAGTTCAGTTCAGAAGGCTGTCGAGCTAACTGACAAGCCAATAAAAATCCAAGATATACTGTATATGAGCAGTAAAACAATGGGAGACTAATGAGCACAAAACAGAAAACAATATGTCGAGGTGGAACAATAAAATAAAGACAATAAAATAGATAGAAAAACATTTTAAAGGCCATAAATGTGAAAACCTCCATGAAGAAGCCGAGCAGACGTTTAATGGTGTGAGAATGTCGCCGTTATACTTTATTTTCTCCAGTCGAGCTGCTTGTGGAGTTTTTTACACGCTCACATGATCGATGGTTTATAAAAGAAAAGCATTAAATATGAACCGTCGATTTAATTACTGTGCCAACAAAACAGTTTCTTTATCTGAAGTTGTCAGAGTTAGTACACTCTAAGAAATAAAGGTTCCAAAATGGTTCTTCTACCAGGACTGAGGTTCTACTTCTGAAAAATCCTTTCCTGAAAAAAATGGTTTTTCAAGGGTTCTTGGTAACACTAACAGTTCCAGTATGAACCATTTGGATCCAGATAACCCTTTAAAAACCCTTTAATGAATAAAGGGTTTTAAAAGGGTTCTTGGTAACATTAACGGTTCCAGTAAGAACCATTTTGATCCAGAGAACCCTTTAAAAACCCTTTCCTGAATAAAGAGTTTTAAAAGGGTTCTTGGTAACACTAACGGTTCCAGTAAGAACCATTTTGATCCAGAGAACCCTTTAAAAACCCTTTCCTGAATAAAGGGTTTTAAAAGGGTTCTTGGTAACACTAACGGTTCCAGTAAGAACCATTCTGATCCAGAGAACCCTTTAAAAACCCTTTCCTGAATGAAGGGTTTTAAAAGGGTTCTTGGTAACACTAACGGTTCCAGTAAGAACCGTTTTGATCCAGAGAACCCTTTAAAAACCCTTTCCTGAATAAAGGGTTTTAAAGGGGTTCTTGGTAACACTAACGGTTCAAGTAAGAACCATTTTGATCCAGAGAACCCTTTAAAAACCCTTTCCCGAATAAAGGGTTTTAAAAGGGTTCTTGGTAACACTAACGGTTCCAGTAAGAACCATTTTGATCCAGAGAACCCTTTTCTGGAGAAAGAGTTCTTCAGGGATTGTTGAAAGCATGGGTATAAGATCCTGTATGGGTTCTTTGTAGAACCTCTCATGGGGGGTTCTGGGTGGAACCTTACACACACAGTTCTAGGTATAACCCTTTATGTTGGGTTCTAGGTAGAACCCTCCACCTTTATAAAAGGTTCTACCTGGAGCCAAAAAGGGTTCTCCTATGAGGACAAGCCGAAGAACCTTAAATGGTTCTACTTAGAACTTTTATTTCTAAGAGTGTAGTTCTGTGAAGTTTCCAGTTTGTTTTTGAGGCGCTCTGCTCATTTGCTGACTTTCCACTTAGCGACACATCCTCCGGTGTTTTAAGTTTTTAAAGGGAAAAAGAACAATTCCGCGTTCTAACAACGTATCCAGCTGTTAATGTGCGTTATAATAACCTGTTGTCACTGTGGGATCTCTTTAAAGAAATCAGTGCTGCTTAATCTATATACCTGTTTATGAAACCGGTGCTTTTATCATGTGTTATTTGGTTTATAGGCTCTAATTTAACAGCCCGTGGCGAAAAAACTCAGTTTGGGGAAGTGTGACAATCTCATATGACTGCCCGCCTCCCCATCATGCATTGCACACGCTGCAGTCCTGTCAGTCAGCATATTAAACGCTCGCAGACCCTCTGCACCGCTGCAGCTCCCTCCTCTCGCTGCATGCTGATTTTCATTTCAGCCCTCACAGCAGGTGCCAGGGAACAGCCTCCCAGACTTAATGCCGGGCTCATTTCCCAGGTCAAGACTTTATTGATTGATATAGAGTACAATTACATAACCCGCTATGCATATCCCCCCACCAGTTATTAGTGTAATTTCCTTTATTACGCCCTCCGTGAACTCTGAGGGAGCGCCGCGGGCCGCGAGCGAGCTGGGTACCGTCTCTTTTTTTTCTTCCGACTGCCGAGTATTGAAGTCCTGACCTGTGATTTCCAAGTGTCACAGCTGCCAGAGTCGTTTAACTGTGACAATTACATGACATGAAATGACAGCATGTTTCCGTCTTTTTCCATTTCTCGGGTCCCGCCGCCGCTCTCGGCTCAGCGAAGGTAAAATAAGCTCCGTAATGAGAAGTAATAATATCAGATCAATATGTTCTGTACCTAATGTTCTTGTGCCGAGAAAGAAAAGAAATATCAGAGCTCCTTTCTCTTTTCTTTTCTTGTACAAACAAGGGAAAATATCTGCTGGCAGAGGAGTGAGATAATTTTACTTTTTTCATTATGATTTATCTCAGATGTGTTTTCTTCCAATAAGTCACCGGATCTTTTGCTCGAAAACTGAACTGCACAGGAGGTTAATGGAAAAAAAAGCTTCCCATCTATCAGGGCTAAGCTTGAGATTTAAAGAAGAGCATCCCGTCTCGTCAGGCGTCAGGCGACACTTCTGCTCAGCCTTGTTTCTCTCTGAGATGATCCCGACGGATTGTTAAACATTAAATCCACCCTGTTCTCGTTCCCGACACCTCAAATACAGCAACCTGATCAGCTCCCTGCTAAGTCTGATGCTGTAGGTACCTCTCGAGCGTCACTCCTTTAAGGAGTGACAGAAGTCTGTGTTGGGGTGTGGTCGGGACGGTTGGATGGGTCATACACTGGACTCAGATCAGGTTTTACATCCTGTCTGTGAGCAAGAATCAGGAGGGACTCGTCTTTAAGTCATGTTACGCAACTATGGTAACTGAGTCACATAACTTACATAACTTACATTACGTTATTAATGAGATAGAATATAGTTGTTAGTTAAGTATGATCTATTACTAAACCTTGCCAAGACGTTTTCGTGCTGAAACTTAACCAAACCACGACCGTTTGACAAAGTTAATAACAGTCGGAAAGTCGTAATAAGTGAACTATTGCATATTATTGCTGAGTTATTATTGCTGACACTAGAGGGGTAGGCAGAGCGTTTTAATTTGAAGTTTTACACTCTTAGAAATAAGGGTTCCAAAAGGGTTCTTCTACAAGGGCTGAGGTTCTACCTGGAACCATTTGCTTCTGAAAAACCCTTTCCCGAAGAAACGGTTTTTCAAGGGTTCTTGGTAACACTAACGGTTCCAGTAAGATCCATTTAGATCCAGAGAACCCTTTAAAAACCCTTTCCTGAATAAAGGGTTTTAAAAGGGTTCTTGGTACCACTAACGGTACCAGTAAGAACCATTCTGATCCAGAGAACCCTTTAAAAACCCTTTCCTGAATAAAGGGTTTTAAAAGGGTTCTTGGTAACACTAACGGTTCCAGTAAGAACAATTGTGATCCAGAGAACACCTTTAAAAACCCTTTCCTGAATAAAGGGTTTTAAAAGGGTTCTTGGTAACACTAACGGTTCCAGTAAGAACAATTGTGATCCAAAGAACACCTTTAAAAACCCTTTCCTGAATAAAGGGTTTTAAAAGGGTTCTTGGTACCACTAACGGTACCAGTAAGAACCATTCTGATCCAGAGAACCCTTTAAAAACCCTTTCCTGAATAAAGGGTTTTAAAAGGGTTCTTGGTACCACTAACGGTTCCAGTAAGAACCATTCTGATCCAGAGAACCCTTTAAAAACCCTTTCCTGAATAAAGGGTTTTAAAAGGGTTCTTGGTAACACTAACGGTTCCAGTTAGAACCGTTTTGATCCAGAGAACCCTTTAAAACCCTTTCCTGAATAAAGGGTTTTAAAAGGGTTCTTGGTAACACTAACGGTTCCAGTAAGAACCATTCTGATCCAGAGAACCCTTTAAAAACCCTTTCCTGAATAAAGGGTTTTAAAAGGGTTCTTGGTAACACTAACGGTTCCAGTAAGAACCATTTTGATCCAGAGAACCCTTTTTTGGAGAAAGAGTTCTTCAGGGATTGTTGAAAGCATGGGTATAAGATCCTGTATGGAGTTCTTTGTAGAACCTCTCATGGGGGGTTCTGGGTGGAACCTTACACAGACAGTTCTAGGTATAACCCTTTATGTTGTGTTCTAGGTAGAACCCTCCACCTTTATAAAAGGTTCTACCTGGAGCCAAAAAGGGTTCTCCTATGAGGACAAGCCGAAGAACCTTATATGGTTCTACTTACAACTTTTATTTCTAAGAGTGTACCCCTAAACTGACAGAGTTGTATAAGACTAAAATTTGCATCCTTTAAAAACAATTGAATATTTTACAACCATTTATCGTAGACACTTCCTATTTCCGGTGGAAGCTGACAGCTGTGCGGTGCGATCGTAGCCCTCACAGTGTCTTTTCTGGGACTTTGTACAATAAATCCGTCATGATAAACTCAGATATTGAATGTCCTCTGTTCACTTTTCGATGATATAAAAAACCTTCCAGCGCAGACGCTAGCCGACCATATTTGATTTAACCACTCAGAGGTTTGTTATTGACTTGTTGATCGCCCAGGTTGTCCTGATAAAGTGATGTTTATTTTCTTGTTTTTCAGTAGAAACATTTTAAAAGTGTGTCTGCATGGCTCTAACAGGACGATTCACTAAAGATGCGTCTGCATGTCCTTGTCTTCCCTCTCAGGGTCTCGACAGCCGCTTCCTACTTTTCCGACTGTAAATTAAGTCTGTTCGGAAACAAGAGCTGCGGCGTGAAGAAGCGTTCTTTGTAGTCTCATGCGTTAAATGTAAGAGCGCGACGTGAGCGCTGATACATTTCAGCGGCTGGCACGTATCTTTTTAGCTTTTTTTCGCCACTGCGGATGATTCAAACGACTGGCTTTGATGCAATCCTTTGAAACAGATGTGGTGAAAAAAAAAATATTTAAAGGAGCGAAAGCCAAAAGAGAGCGAGATGGAAATTTGCTCAAAGACAAAAAGTAAGCTTCTGTAAAGATGTGGAAACGACTCGAGGGAGAAAAGTCGTCGGACCACAATACAGAAGTCCGAAACGCTCGCAGGTGCAGCTCTGCAAACCTCCAGCCATCTTTACTGTGGGTCAAACTTTACTCACAGACAGAAAGTTAGACATTCCTGCCTGAATTTGCAGAGATTACAGGTGCCGAAGTTTTAAAAAGCCGCCGCCATACTTTAACTTCCTCCCGAGCTGGAAGGCAAACGGCCTCGCGTATTTCAGCACACTGTGATTTATTCATGATGACTCCTGAGAGTGTTTCAGCGACAGATTTTCTCATTCCACCGGTAGATATTTCTTCTTCACTTGCAGTAAGAGTGATGAGAGAAATCAGACTCAACAGTAGATCAAGAGATTAACGGCGGGGCGGAGGAGGGAGGGAGGGGGGGGCTCAGGTCGCCGGCTTCTCCATCCCGTACGCAACGTAGATCAAACTTCACTGCGAGCTCGTCTGCTCTGAAAGTAACCATCACTATGTAAACACCGCCTGTCATCGGGACGGATGGGTTTGGGCGCGGAGCCGCTGGCCTGTGAGGTCTGTGTTATTGTGGTGAATGGATGGGAACACTCACACACTCCACAAAAAAAAAAAAAGAAAACACACACACGCCCGTATGACTCATCCGGCGTCTCTGTTTAGTTACTGGGCTCTCGGTCGTACAGGGAGTGCTCTCGTAAGACGGACACGCCCAAGCGCACGTGGGGAAACACGTGGATTTGTGGACGGGAGTTCATCTGAGGATTCGCTCGGGTTGCAACAGGAGGCATAATTTTAGATCTGAGTGTCGGCATGACAACTATGAAGACACGCAAAACAAAAAAAGATTGTCTTGTGCCGGCAGTGAAACAGTTCTCGTGCACGCTCATACATATACATACGGCGCGTCTCCCCCGAGAGTGTTCCTCTTATTAGAGTGGAAAAGGTCTCAAAGCAGCATTTAGAGCGTGACGGGAATGAAACGCAGACTCGTGAAATGTGAAACACACATTTGTTTTGATAAACTTGTGCACACAACCTCGTGGACAGAACATGTTGTCGCCACTCCACCAGTTCCCACTTCCCCTCCCAGTTTTCACAGTTACACATTTGCTGCTGCCTCTTCATGCACAACCCAACCTACACCTCATGTACACACTGTAAATATCTTATTTAGTCTATTTAGTTTATTCTATTCTATCTGAATTGTTTTGTGTCTGTGTACAACTACCCTGGGGAAAATATAGTATTTTGAATTGAATTGAATTGAGCTCAAGTTTCCAAAATGCTGCAGAAAATAACTCAGTTGTTGCTCATTACAGCATTTAAGTGACATGTTTCTGCAACAGGGCGTTCGTCAAAGTGTTTAACAGAATGGATGAGACAACAATCTGGAACCAGAGGGCTGAATCTTTGTCGATTGACGAGTTCTCCTGTTGGACGGACCCGCCCACACTCTTAGAAATAAGGATTCCAAAAGGGTTCTTCTACAAGGCCTGAGGTTCTACCTGGAACCATTTGCTTCTGAAAAACCCTTTCCCGAAGAAACTGTTTTTCAAGGGTTCTTCTTGGTAACACTAACGGTTCCAGTAAGAATCATTTTGGTCCAGAGAACCCTTTAAAAACCCTTTCCTGAATAAAGGGTTTTAAAAGGGTTCTTGGTAACACTAACGGTTCCAGTAAGAACCATTTTGATCCAGAGAACCCTTTTTTGGAGAAAGAGTTCTTCAGGGATTGTTGAAAGCATGGGTATAAGATCCTGTATGGGTTCTTTGTAGAACCTCTCATGGGGGTTTCTGGGTGGAAACTTACACACACAGTTCTAGGTACAACCCTTTATGTTGGGTTCTAGGTAGAACCCTCCAAAAGGGGTTCTTAGAAAACTTTTATTTCTAAGCGTGCAGATGCACGTTGAGGATCAGGTAGATCTCTAGATGGGTTCATCCCAGGATTCTCCCAGCTGCAACAGGAGACGTGATTTACATCTGGCATGGCGAGACATGCAAAAGTACAGCTCACAGAAACATTTTAAAGGACTTTTAAGGTAAAAGAAATGAACTGACATCTTCCAATAGTAAGACTCTCCTTGTGAGATCCTTGTGGACAGAATGTGTTGTCACTGCTTCACCAGCCAACCAGGTGCCCAAGTTACCAAAGTTACCAAATTTACCACATGTGAAAAACTTGCTGTGCAGTTCAGAGGGTTTATTGGTAGAATCCGCTGTTTACAGTAGTTAACCAACATGTTTCAGCACAATGCCTCCATCAAAGCACTTCGCAGAACACATGAAAGATCAGCAGAAAATAGAGGGATGAATCACCGCGACTGACAAGTGCTGTCATCGGACGGACACGCCCAAACGCACGTGGAGAAGCACAACACGCGGTTTTATGGACGAGTTCATCGCAGGATTTCATCCAAGTTGCAACACGAGGCATAATTTTAGCTCGAGCGTGGCAAGACATGCAGAAGCGCTGCTGAAAGACATGTTTTAAGGGGTATTAAAGGTCATAACGTCGCCTTAGACTGATATCTGCGCATTTAAATGTCAAAATGTTCACGTCCGCTCAGCGTTTCCCTCAAGAGCGGTGTTCTCGTCGGAGTACAGAACGTCTCAGGACGGCGTTCAGACCACGACCGCGCTGACAAACAGACTAACGAGACGTGACACACAGATTTGTTGTGATAACCTTTCGTACACTTCCCTGTGGACAGAATATGTTGTCACTTCTCAACCGGTCAACTATGAGCTCAAAATACCAACATTACCATTCAGACTGTTGCAGCACGGCAGCGCAGGCGCACCGAACCTTCACTTCGTCGCACTTTGAACATCATTTCTGTTCCATTTATTAGTTTATTTATTTCCTCACTTGAAATATCTGGCACAGTTTGGGCAGCCCAGCTTCTCCAGGATGTTGGACCTCCAACACAGAAAATAGAAAAGTACAGAAAATAGAGAGAGAGAAAATACCACTGACTTTTTTAGTCCATGTTTGACCTTAAAGGGATATTCCGGTGTAAGTTTAATCCATGGTCTAACACACCGTGACACCGAGTAAGACTCCCCCTCGAGAGGTCAAGTTAGCTGACCGCTAGCTTAGCTAGTTTTAGCAACCTCAGAAAAGACCGCACGATAACAATACACTGCAGCTTATGTCTCCAACTAGAAACCGCCATCAAAAAGCCACAATTAATGGTGAGAACAGCACCAAACTTCAGCAACAGCACATGTACAGTCCCAGCACACAGTACGAAGCATCAAACATCTGCTAGCTTTGCTGGATTTGCATTAAAAACACAGCACAACTCACCCTCTCCTCCAGCAGCCTGCCTGTGTGGGGAAGCCCTGACGAGTCGATTACCGAGTGCAGTAGATTTCTGCAGCTCAAGGATGAAAATGTCTGATTATTACTCCATGGTACGTTCCGTTATTATTCCCTGTCGAGCTGACAGGGAATAAGAACGGAGCAGTCCATGGAGTAATAATCAGACATTTTCATCCTTGAGCTGCAGAAATCTGCTGCACTCGGTAATCGACTCGTCAGGGCTTCTGCACAACAGGCAGGCTGCTGGAGGAGAGGGTGAGTTGTGCTGTGTTTTTAATACAAATCCAGCAAAGCTAGCAGATGTTTGATGCTTCGTACTGTGTGCTGGGACTGTACATGTACTGTTGCTGAAGTTTGGTGCTGTTCTCACCATTAATTGTGGCTTTTTGATGGCGGTTTCTAGTTGGAGACATAAGCTGCAGTGTATTGTTATCGTGCGGTCTTTTCTGAGGTTGCTAAAACTAGCTAAGCTAGCGGTCAGCTAACTTGACCTCTCGAGGGGGAGTCTTACTCGGTGTCACGGTGTGTTAGACCATGGATTAAACTTACACCGGAATATCCCTTTAATGGAGCACCTGTGTGCTGTTGGTGGCTGCTTGGTTTCAGTTTTGCACGGTCAGTTATTCAATATGGCAGCATTCAAGTTGCATCATGGGAAGTGTGGGAGCTTCACTGACCCTCTTTACATACAGGCTAAAAATCTATGACGCAAACTCAACTGCATCAATCTTTTTTAAATGTTCTCCAACTTTTTATCGAAGTTTAACGCTCGACTTCTGCGGCGCCGCTTTAAGTTTTGTGATCGTGCACTTTTTCGCAAATAGTCAACGAGACGGAAATTGATCATTCAGTTTACCTAAAAACCAGAAAATGAACAATTTGGGCACATCCAGAAAGAGTCGATTAAAATGTGCTCGTTCTCCTGATGCATCGGTCGAACTCGAACACCAGCCTGCACTGCCTCTCCATGCACACACACACACACACACACACACACACACACACACACACAGTAAACCCCTGGCAGACATGCCTATTCATGTCGGGGGGGGCGTCGTTATTAACAGAGCACATTAATAACAATACCGCGGGGCTCCCATTGTCTTCCAAACATAATTATATTATCCATCATGCTTCTCCGCCGCGCTGGAACACATCGAAACAGCGGCCGGGGGAGTCTCGCCGGGCCCGCTCGTCCACCGGCATCACCATAGATAATGTTTAATTATGCTAATTCGATTGCAATCATTTTGAACAGAATGACAACATGCTTGAGCTAATGAATATTTATAAGACGGAGCTCGAGAAGTTAATTGTGCTTTATGAGTGCGCCCGGCTGGAGAAGTTATGTTTGGGACCTGGATGTGGAAGGGATGACTGGACTGTGGTGGGGGAGGGAGGGAGGGAGGGAGGAGGAGGGGGGAGGGATGGAAAACTGCTGCAACTGATGATCTATAACTGAGTCATCTGATGGTGTTCACAGACTGGAGGTGCGCTTGATTTTAACTCCATTAATGCACTTGGCTGAGCCGGTAACAAGGGAGTCTCAGGATTTATTTCAAACCGGAGCTGTTTTTGTTTTTCCTTGTTCTCCCTTTGAAAGAGAGATTTTTTTACTGAAGTCATTACTCAGGTTCACATTCGGTCTGTGGGAGGAAGAAGCTTTTCGTCAAACAAAACAAAAAAAGAAAACAGGATCCGAGTATGATAATACGATTAAATTTGGTGCGATGAATCATTTAGAGTAGATCATCAAGAGCAGTCTCTCTTCCTCGGTGCCACTTGATTAAAATCTCTAATTAATATGGAACTGCTCATTTATTTTTCAGCCACCATTACGTTAATTCAGTCATCGATGCATTCATTAACTTGTCAGCTGTTGCTGGTAAAAGCAGTTTAAAAAACCTTTGGATATTTTGGTGTCATCTGTGTCTGAGACTCCTGAACATAAAGAAACGTAAAGTTTCTTGAATCAGATGTGAAGTTACAACATGTTTATTCCTGCCTGCCACTTCTGTGTGAGTCCGACAGGCGACTTAACGACCACAGCGCCCCTTAATTCAATTAAAACGGACTTTATCCGGGTGACGGTTCACAGAAGCGAGCGTGTGAATCCGAGCTTCCTGTTTTAAAAAAACACTCGTGAAACTGAATCTTTTTTACGTCCAGTAAAGCCGTCCAGTTGGACAAATAAAAAAGCTGCTGGAAGGCTTCAGAAGCGAACTGACAGTATAAATAGATCCCGTTTTGAACGGCTTCCTTGGTTTTCCGCTGTGAGTCCGTGTACGTAGAGAGCCGGCCGGATGAGTAAACGCTGTTCTACTCCGCAGATTTTAGGAGATTTGTCTTGAAATTGCAGACGGTTGCCCTTTGACTTCACTTCTCTCCCGTCTCTGGAATATCCTCCCTCTTTCCTCTCTTTCTTCCTCACACACTGCACATTAAACTGAACACACACACACACACACACACACACACACACTGGGATATATCTCTTTAGAGGTAAGTGCGGGGTTAAATTTCAGACGGATCATTTCTCACTGTCAGTAATGCACATAACCCGAGCACAGAGTCGGGGCTGATGGGTAACACGATTACTTATTATGCCTTTCCACGAGGGGGGAAATGAGATTAAAAGTTGCCCTTTTACATCTCGGGGAACAGCAGCCCTGTGTACGACGGGCCGTGTCAGGCGCTGGCAGCTCACTGCAGAGTGCAGCTCATAATCCATCTTGATCTCATTAGGACGCCACGGCTGATTTTTTTTACTGAAATGTTCCTTTAGATGCTGCCACAGGAATGCAGAGAGGCTTTTTTGGTTCAGACGACGCATCCGCACTTTCGGCTGACTAAGCGCGAAAAAGGTTGGAGCGCTGCACTACGCCAGCGCTGGCTGGAGCTGGCAAGAAGGGCAGAGGGACAAAAAAAAAGTGTGTCTTCTCCTGTGTCTAGACTTAAGAGGGCCGATGGTTGAGAAAAATGGGGATACGCTTCAAAATAAGGGTGTTCTGGTGCAGGTAAAACTTATTTAAAGGATCGGTTTAGGACAGAATTATGATCGTGTTAGAAGAGAAGAACAAGCATTGACAAAAATCTGAGTGAAAGAGCGAGACTGAGGCCAAAACAAGGGGGAGATACTGTACGGAGATATAAAGACAGACAGCCGTTTACACTCCTGGATCGAAGCTCGAAGGAAACTCGCCAGGATCTAAAAACTCGAGACCCCGCGAGTTGTTTTTCATTCACTCAGTTTCACTTCAACATACCGAGTTCCCATTCAAATGTCATGTCATCTGCGGCTGTTACATAATATCTGGCTGCACTGCGTGACCACGTGTGTGTGTCTGTGTGTGTGTGTGTGTGTGTGTGTGTGTGTGTGTGTGTGTGTGTGTGTGTGTTTGCACACTGGGGGGCACCGTTCTACAGTGCTGAAGAGGCTCGCCGAGCTGGTTGTCAGGGGGGTTTTCTGGAACCGTTTAAACACTGGGATCACCATTTGTTGCATTTTTTATTGGAGTCACCAGAACAAATGGGATTAAAAAAAAGCCTCAAGGTTCTTTTGCATTGATCCACAAAAAAACTTGGACGTCGGTGTTTGCATCCTCTTGACCTGCACAGTAATGAGCTTGGCAAGTGATCGGCGCTTTGCATCCAGACATATTGAGGACACGCCAGGTTGAGTTTATATCTACATGCTTAAGGAGACAGTTTTTTAAAAGGAGTTTGTGGTTTCTTTTAGAAAGATTGCTTTGTCAGAACCTTTTTTTTTTGTGATCATTCCTTTACACTCACACTGACACACAGCGGGTTTTATTGATGGTTTTATGAAAGAGTGAGCTGGAACACTAACCCTTGACCGAAGCTGCATCGACCCACAATGTGTATTTTTTACTATAACTGCAGAAAAAAAAACTATTAAACTTTCCTGAATATGAATGAATCACTTGCAGAAGCTCCACATTATAAAAATAACTGCTTTTTTCTTTCATTTTCTTTTTATTCCCTCTAAATAAAAGTCAACTTTGTGCATCATCTGTGGACTTCTGTTCTGAAGCACTGACCATATTTGGACGAGGATCCTCCCCCTCCCTGGGGACGATATCCTGATTGGACCTTCAATTTTTACAATAAATGGGTCCATAATTTACTAAATCAACATCATGTTGTGTTTGAGAAGACTTAAAACTCACAACTGAGGCCATAAACTCATTGGGAAACTGTTCAGTGAGGTATGAACTCAAGTGAGAAGTAGGGTCATTTTCTCATAAGCTTACATGCAATCAAACTTCTTTTTGAAACCAGTGGAGGAATGCAGGTTTTTATGCACTTTTCAGACCGAGAAGCTCCGTCTATGTTTTATAGTCATAATGATTTTATGTGAAGATAAATGACAGGATGAAGTTTGAAGCCACGTTCACTCAATGCATTTAGATTAAGATTCTAGTATATTCAATTAAAATCTTAACTTGCTTCTTTGTTGCAGACTTCTAAAGACATAAAAGAAGAAACACACTGTAGTGCTGCTGGACGAAGCCTCCAGGGAAAAGCCTTGTGCCGCATGTGGTCTTGGTTGTTGTTTTTTTTTCTTTATATATACAAAATTATCTCAACCAAAGCCACAAAAAAGCTCTTCGTCTAATAACAATGTGTCCTAATACTTCCAGTAACATTTGAGAAAGGGCTCCAGTGTTCCTCTGAGTTATTCAGCAGCCGTCTTGGAGCACAGCAGGGTTCACTGGCTGCTGCTCGCCTTCGGTCTAAAAAGTAAAAAAGCTTTTTTTGCTTTTTGAGATCGTGGCTCACGATCTGTGGTCGTGCTTGAGAGCAGCTCAAGATCCACCTGATAAGATTGTTTTTTTGTTTTCCAGTTCATATTGTGTCAATTGTTAACCATCATTTAATTAATCATCATCATTTTAAAGCACTTTATATACATAGTTTGATTGTTGGCATGGCTAAAAGTCAAGATAGCTAAGACAGGTGTCGAGCCAAACGAAGTCTAGGAGTCCAGAGGTGAACAGCCTCATCATCCTTCTGTGGTTCCTCTAATAGAAAAGAAGAAAACTCATTGGATGTGAGCATAAAACCGAACACATGGTCGGTCTTGGAGCGTGAAAACAGCTGCCCTGTACAGGCCTGCGTGGGCGAGAGAGTCGTGCTTTCAAACTAAGTTATTATAACTTATCATAACAAGAAGAAGAATAACTGAACCTGCTGAGTACAAATTCCACCTTTCACCGTCTGATGGATGATTCAGGGTTCCTCCAGTGTTTGATGAAGAGGTTGAAGGATTCATTCACTCTTTTGTTAGTTGAATGCTTCGATCTAAAAAAGAGTCGAGCTGATGTGAACGAACACATCGTGCATAAATGTCCTCGAGTGTTTTGTCGACGTCCAGATGTATCAGAGTTTATCGATCAGCTGCCGCTATCGATTTTTAAGTGTAATTTCACGGTGTTGTGTAACGACCGTGAATCAGCCGTCTCTAGAAAAGTTAAAGATGTCACATCGCTCCGTTTCGTCTCACGAGCTCTCGACTTTAAAAAAAAAAAAAAAAGGTCCGGACTGGAGTCGCTAATTTCCATTACATTATTTAAATCTCTTCCGAAAAGCCCGTGTCAGTGTTTAACAATGGGGAGAGCCATTCTGTGCAGTCAGGTTCATTAACTGCAGCGCCGTGTGTGTGTGTGTGTGTGTGTGTGAGGCGGAAACATTTATTGGTTTCTATAGCAACATCATCTCACCTCAGTACTTTACTGCAGGGTATCTCTATTCATCTCGCTCAAGGACTGACAGTCATCGACGTCGTCTCGCTGTGATGCAGCCGGCGGAGCCACTCAGGCAGATGGAAATGTTTGTATCTCCTTTTTAAAATCCCCCTTTTTTTTTTTTACTTCGACCGACATTTTTTTTTATTTCCTCCCGAGTTTGAAACTGCAGCACAGGTGTTTTGTGGCTGACTCACCGATTGACGGGATGTAAATCGCCTCGGTTTACAAATGGATGTTGGCAACTCACTGAAAAACATTTTTTACATTTTAAGACGATCCGTCAGAAGCAGCGGTGACTCAACGTGACAGAAAACATCATGACTCATAAAATTCAACCACATCAAGCAGAGGTTGATAAATAGTTTCCTGTTATTTTATGCAGACTCGGTTATGTTTCTGATACTTTAAGGAGTTTTAACTCTGCTCGGTGTTCAAGTGAATCAAAAACTTTACATTTTTTTGTTAACTCTTTAGATATTGTCCCCAATAAAGTTGATATGTCTGATGGTTAGCAAACAGTTAGGCACTGGATTTATTTACATGTTTAAAATATAGATGTATTTGAAGTCTTTCTGGTATAGTCCAATATTCACTCGTCCTTTTCCGGCAGTTTTGATGGTCTGCCTTTTCACGCTGGCCAAACGGCTCCCTGCTGCTGCTGAAATGGTGAACAAAAACAGTGACTGGCATTACAGATTTCAAATTGTTGAATACCCGATGGGAGCCATGGAGTCAGGTGGTAATTCTTTTGGGTTCCTAGTTTATAAGTGACCTCTTTCTTTGTATATAATAATGTGATCGATCGTTTAAGCACACAAACAGCAGCAAAAAGTCTGATGTGATGGCGACTTCCAGGGTGGGAAATTCACGGCGGCCATGGCCGCCATTGCCCCACACGTTGGCCTTGATGCCCCGTGAAAAAAAAATCATCGTTCGGCCACAGTGGCCTTTGTGCCCCTGGCTCTGTCCAAGCTCCATGTAAAAAGTGCCAGTGCAGCGTAGTCGGTTTGCCTTGAATATAGCCTAACTTAAGTGAGTTTGCGGTTCGCGCAGGTGGAGTCTCATTTTCGCATCGATGATCTCACGTTAAAGCCTCTCAAACAGCAGCAGCGTCTCAAAAATGGAAGAATGACACTCAAAGCACAGGTGCGCAAGCGAGCTCAGCCAGTTTTGATATGATACGTGACTTATGTGACAGGATTTAGTTCGGTAAAGTTGGAAATATATTCACAGATTCAAAATTCCCACATCAACAACTGATAAGCGAAACATTGTTAAAACACAAACAATGACTCTTATCTACCGTAGTAAGGTAGACAACGAACTACAACCGTATTTTCATCAAAACGAGCGCTCCTCCGAGCTGGACACATAACACTGGTCTCTGTGGTCAGCCGTCTGCGAGACGAGGGTGCAGGGACCGTCTACTAAGTGCAACAAGCAAAAGAGATACTTTGTGCCCTGTCATGTGGCCTTGGTGCCCCTAAAAAAAAAAAAATTTAGGCCAAATGGCCTTGCCCCTAAAATGACTAAATTCCCACCCTGGCGACTTCTACGCAATTCATCCGCAGATCTAACAGTGCTGATACTTCTCGTCGCCTTGAGGTGGCGCTGGTTGTTCTGGAACTGCACATGGACAGTTCTGTCTAAATCCTCGAGTGCTGACAAACACGTTCTCCATCCCAGATGGTCAAATATAGATGTTGTTTTTGCTCCCTTTTAGCGTCCATATGAAAACCTTCCTGCCTGAAAGCCACATGGTTCAGATTTCAGCCAATACCTACAGACATGGGGAGGCGAACCCCCAGAGTCCTGTGTGCGACCCGCGAGTCGAGCCCAATCTCCGTGCCTCTCGGGACCGAGTCGCTAGACACTATACCACGTCGGGCGTACCGGCTGCTTTGATCATCTCATATTGCCACAGACGGTTTTACATTAGCGTTAGCGCCCATACGGAAAGAGGATCCGTTGTGCTTCTCTATGAGTTGCTGATGGACGTGATAAAACTCTGGAATCTGACGCCCTGGGAACGAGAGCGTCTCCTTGTTAAATCTTACAATGGTGTTTGAAAAAGTCAAGGAATCAATTCAGGTCAGCGGAGGACACGCTGTGTTTTCCGCGTTACAGAAACTTAAATATGATCAGTTTTGTTGGAGTTTCGCATTCTGCTCTTTCAATTTTTTTATTCCTGCACCGTTACAGGAGCTACATCGAGTGATATAAATTCTGTCATTGCACCACAGTGGTTTCTTTTTTTCCTCTGGTGTTCGAGTGCATCTCTGGGTTTGAACTTTCTTCCTTAATACAGGGAAAATGGGGAACGAGAAGTGCTAGCTCAGCGCATCGGGCCTCTGTGCTCTTTATTGTTGGCAGGAGTAACATTATGGAAGACTCCATGCAGCAGGGAGACACTTAAACTGCATGTAACTCAACTCCTCTCTGTTCCCCAAGGACATCACGCCGCCTCCTGTTTCATATGAGCTGAAATTTATAAAAAAAAAAAAGAAAATTCACTCGCTTCGTCTGCACGAACACAGTGTGTATCTGCGAGTGTGCGCGCATCCGAATAATACGTGTGATTGTGCCTGCGTGCTTTTGAAGGTCGAGACTGTTGAGGTGCAGAAATATCTGGCTTCATTCTGTGGAGGAAATAAAGACTCAACCTTCGTATGTTGAGGACTATTATAAGTGCTTTTAATGATGCAGACCTGCTCAGTTCAGTTGGTAGGTGGTGTGTATTCACTCGATGAGCCGCACAGTCTTTGTCTAAATTCACAGGCGAGAACCTTTCAAAGCATAAGTGTGAAGTCCACCTGCACGAGTCCTTCCAGATGGCAACAAACACCTAAAGTAACGGCACATTCAGTCGATTCTCATCGCTGTTAAAGCCAAAAATGTCCAAATGCATCATCAGGGAGCTACTGAGCATCAGCACACTTTGAGAGGTTGTGTGTTTGCATTCAGGTAAACTCTGACTTAACTCAGCACTCACTACAAACGTCGGTTCTCTCTCTCCGTTTCCCGTCTCCTCTCTGTTCTGTTGTTTGATTAGGTACATTTAAAGGTCCACTGTGTAGTGTTTTAAGTAATTTATTACCTCAAATCAGCGTCTTCATTCATAAATAAGTCCTCATTGGTGTAAAATGATCTCTGCCAACAATCTCACTTCTCCTCCTGAGGGAAGAATCACTTCTCTGTATTTCCATAGGACGGGCGAGCTCTACGGAGGCTTCCATGTCCTTCTGCTCTATAAAAAACGATGAACTGGCGAGAGGGACAAAAAGCTCTACGTGGTACAGATAAGGCTAAAGGCGTTTTCACTCAGAGCCAGCGTGACTGTGGAACGGAGGAGGAGCTTAGCCAGACGCGCTCGTCAGCTGCAGTTTGAAGTCTGTTTGAAATAACGTACCTCATCACCCGAAACTAAACTTGATGAAGTGCTGTTTGAAGACATGTTGTTGTCACAGCTTCTTGAATCTTGACACATCCCGCCTGCCGTAGTTCCAACAGGCTGCAACGCACGTTTGAAAACGCGAGGCGCTAGAGAGCAGTATTCGTTTGGATGCAGAATAACATTTAACCACTAGATGGGAGAAATAATTCCACAGTGTGTCTTTAAGTACATTTCCCCTCCAGCTCAGTTCATTTCCAGAACATAAACACCCCAAAATTGTGGTCACCTCTTCAGATCGATGCAGCAAGTCACGGCGCCAGATCAGAGTAAAATCCGATGCGACTCCGGGTGTTTATTCCTCCAGGTGGTCGACTCTCTCCTCCAGAAGTGACTAAACCTCTTTTGTTTTTGTCACGATAGAGAGCCCCCTAGTGGTTGAAAACAGACGGGTCTCCTGAAACTCCAGCAAACAGCTGACTCGAGGTGCCTGATGGATCAGGGCCTCAAAGTTATACACAGTTTTTGCATTTTGAAAGGTGTTATAACAAACTTGGTCTGGAGATGTGGAAGAAGAGATGCCTGAATAGCGTCACAACAATAGTGACAAGCCAGAATTTCTTATTTTAATTGAGGCAATTCATTAGCAAAATTGTTCAAATATGCCCTATTCCCATAAATACTTTTATAGCTTTATCGCCAGACCCAACAAGAATTAAAAGGCCTTGAGTTTAAAGATGTACTCCCCTATTGAACACAACCTCCAGTGTCAATGACCTGAAGTTCTGGTTTCTTTGGATCTGTGGTAAAGAAAGAAACTTTATTCCAAATCAAAAGACTCCAGCTGTTTCGGGATGATGTCACTCCGCTCAACAAACAAACTCACGCTGGATTTGCGTCGCCGATTTACATCGGAATAGACAAAACTTATCTCGCCCCCACCGGCGGACCGTCTTTATTTGTTCTCACGAAAGATAAGACTCTGAGTCTCGTCACCAGATGCAATCAGTAATTAAGATGTACAAGTTTAGCTGTGACAGAAGTCCGGGCGGCGCCGCAGAAACGAACTGACGTCTTCATTGAAACGAGTCCCTTGTGGGTAGAATGAGATTAGAATATTCACGCTATCTTAACGTGCAAAGACGAGACCCGACTTCTTAATCCTCCGTGTGAGATCAGAAATCTCTTACAGTGTGTGTGAGTGTGGCTGGTTGTGGAGTTGGTGTGTCTTCTGCATGTGAACCTGCAGGCCATCGTTGTATTGATACTGATTTCTTGCACATTAAAGCTGCCAGTTACCGACATTATGACGTTACAAACCACTTTTTTAACTCTAAAAAACCTGTTAAGCTTCATCTGAATCATCACGAGACAGACCAACATTCAAAGGACGAATACAAACTGAAACTGAATGAATAAAAATGTTAAAAATGAAAGTTTTAAACGCTGGTTTTTATCTTTAAATAACCCATAAAAATCATATCAGCAGTGAGCCGCGCTGACCGGCTTCCATCTGATACTCGATATTTGATGAAACAGAATCCAGTCGCCCTGGTGCATGCGCTGTAAAAGCTCCCCATCCTCCCCTCCATCCGTTTTTTATTCGAGCGATGCAGAACAAGAACTCGTTGGCATCCGTCCAGTTTCCCACAGTCACTGAGTTCAAACCTAAAACAACACGTAAGCCACCGAGCAGCGGAGACATCGCTGCTGCTCCTTGGAGACGAATAAAAAAAAAAAAAGGCAGAAAACAAATGCCAGAAAAAAAAAAGATGACAGGCTGAGTTTTCTCCTGAGCTGAAGCAGCTTTCAGACGCTGATAAATGTTTCGTACACGGCCGGCGTCTAAATATAGTCTCAGATCAATGCAATCAGGAACAATCTCCCCATTACAACGAGCAGGTCGGCTACCGAAGGCAGATATCTGAGGCCGTCGGATATTTCTGTGGTACAGTCAGGTAAATATAGTCTGTAACAGGAACTAATGCCGCGTGGCTGGGGACACACAGCCAGACGGTTTGGCAGTATTGCTTATATAATAACGCTCACGCCAATAAAGGATATTAAATTGGGTGAGAGAGACTGAGTGGAACATGTACAGACGATGAACGGTGCAGAGAGGAGGAAGCAGAAGGACCACAAAGACAGTTTTCATGCGGTTTCCTCATTTAAAAAAGCCGAGTTTACAGAGTGCACGGCTGAAATACGTGTGAAAATATGTGTTGATGAGCTAAAACACAGCTGCTGTTTATGTGCCCGACATTTCCATTTCATTTGGATGTGTATTTTTTTTCTTACTGCTGTGAATGAATCACTGGAGGAACTTAAAAATCTGTTCTGGGGAAGCACAGAATGACTACCTGAAGATACTTTTAGTGTCATCTAGTATTTCAGTGAATGCAATATTACGACCGATGGACACTTTCACAACACTTCATGATGAGAAGACTGGATCGGACTTGTTCTGGCACGTCCCACAGATGCTCGATCGATATGGATCAGGGAGGGCTCTTTAATTTAGGCAACAAACCTCCTGGGTTAGCTTAACATAAATATTGTGGCTTGAATGAAAATAAGAATATTGTACCATGTAAGTTACGACATAACTTATAAGACTGCACAAAAACAATACACTGCAGCTTATGTCTCCAACTAGAAACCGCCATCAAAAAGCCACAATTAATGGTGAGAACAGCAGCAAACTTCAGCAACAGTACATGTACAGTCCCAGCACACAGTACGAAGCATCAAACATCTGCTAGCTTTGCTGGATTTGTATTAAAAACACAGCACAACTCACCCTCTCCTCCAGCAGCCTGCCTGTGTGGGGAAGCCCTGACGAGTCGATTACCGAGTGCAGCAGATTTCTGCAGCTCAAGGATGAAAATGTCTGATTATTACTCCATTACTTCCGTTCTTTTCCCTGTCAGCTCTCGATAATAAGAACTGAGCATTCCATGGAGTAATAATCAGACATTTTCATCCTTGAGCTGCAGAAATCTACTGCACTCGGTAATCGACTCGTCAGGGCTTCCCCACACAGGCAGGCTGCTGGAGGAGAGGGTGAGTTGTGCTGTGTTTTTAATACAAATCCAGCAAAGCTAGCAGATGTTTGATGCTTCGTACTGTGTGCTGGGACTGTACATGTACTGTTGCTGAAGTTTGCTGCTGTTCTCACCATTAATTGTGGCTTTTTGATGGCGGTTTCTAGTTGGAGACATAAGCTGCAGTGTGTTGTTATCGTGCGGTCTTTTCTGAGGTTGCTAAAACTAGCTAAGCTAGCGGTCAGCTAACTTGACCTCTCGAGGGGGAGTCTTACTCGGTGTCAAGGTGTGTTAGACCATGGATTAAACTTACACCGGAATATCCCTTTAATGTTACGTTATGTTATCTGACTGCTCACGGTTAACTTTTGGGGACACGAACACTGATTTCCTCGGTGAAAGTCATCCATCTACTCCATCATCCTCCCTTGGCAGACTTTGTCGCTCTCTACACTTTGCCACCTGAGTACCTCCTTTGCTGCTGTAATATTGACTACAGCGCCTGACAATCAACAAAGACACGAGTGGTAATATGCTGCTTTTACTGTCAACCTACGACGGGCCATGTGAACATCGTATCCGCCAAACGGTGGACAAAGTTAGCAACTAGCTACTGAACGTGCTGAAGCATCGAGCAGCTAAAGAGTCAGATATAGAGACCAAACTAGAGCTTAAATGAGAGTGAATATTGGACTTAAACACACAGAGATACGACTCTAAACGAACGCTGATGTCGTTTATCAGGTATGTGGATTAGTTTAACCGACGATCATGAAGCCTCCTGGAAGCAGCCGGTGGAATTAAACTGTTTTCTCCTCTTGAATGTTTCCCAGTTTATTCTCTTCCATTAAAAGAGGAGAGACTCTCACACAAAACTCCACTTACGACTGTATTTTCTGTTGTAACTCATAACAACGCTCTGGCCTCTGTGAGCAATCCTCAGTGTTTTTAATTTTTTCTTCGTGCAGATGTGACAAGAATCAGTATTGATTTATCGACAGCCGCTGACTGTTCGCAGGAGCTCATTTTGTGCCCAGGTGACCTTCTCTTTACCGTCGGATGATCAGATGATTACATCTTCCCGCTCGGAGCGATGATGCTCCCGGCGTTATTGTCTCACGGTCGCCGCCGCCGCCGCCGGGCTCTAGCTGCCTCGCCTAATGGACAAAAGGAAAAAAAGAGGGGAAACGGAGGAGAGGAGTGTAGGATAATGAAAACATCATTGTATGGGAGGAGATCCTGATCTAATCACTGAGGAAATGAGGCCTGTGAATGCCCAGTCGTTTGGACTCATTTACACATCTCCTTTAATGCTGCTCACCCATCGATTAGCCACCGACGAGTTCTGGAGAAGAAGAAGAAGAAGAAGAAGAGGGGAGACGAGTAAATGGTCTCCCAATTTGGAGTCTTTACGTCTGAGCTCGGGGAAAACACAACAGGTCAGTACACAAATTACTTCACAAAAGTGCTTTGATGATACTTCATTGTCTGGGATCTGGGAAGAAAAGACGATGCACCATCTGGGTCGACCGTGAAAGCAGTTTATTATGACCCGTATTTACGTTTGTCGTGAGGGGACGACCTCTCATGGATGACCGGAGGTGATTCTTCCAGTCAGGTGAAGTAATATAAAGAGCGAGGGACGGGGATGGATCGTCTAACAAGTACAGGGCTTTTGTTAGTGATGTAGTCAAGTTACATAATGTAACCAAACCAACATGTTTTCCTAAACCCAACCAAACTGCGAGCAAAGGTCTGGTACACCTGTCGCTGGTAAACTGCAATAGTTTACGTTACGAGTCACAGACAATCAACCTATTCAGTCATTTCATCATTGAGGTAATATCCTCATTTTCAATGATGTCGAAAGGACATTTTAAACAGAATAAATACACACAAAGATGGTTAACGAACAAAAAAAACATGTCCACAGAACATGGTTAAATGCAATTGAGGGCAGAGAACTTTATTAATACTAACTTGTGCATACAAATGCGATCGTACAGCGTTTACATGCAGGAGTTTGAGCGTTAGTTGAATGTGTTATTGGGAAGAGATGTACGATGGCACGCTGCCGTTAAATAAATGATATAAATTGAATGGAAAACAATTCTTATCATGGCTTACTGTTATGCCGTTTTTCCACCGACAGTACCAGCTCGCCTCGCCTCGGCGTGGCTCTACTTGGTTTGGTTTTGCGTTGCCATCTAGAATCAGTATCTCTTCAGCGTCGACGGGTCGTCATCAACGTGGGCGGGTCGTCATCGACGTGGGCGTGTCGTCTTCAACGTGGGCGGGTCGTCTTCAACGTGGGCGGGTCGTCTTCAACGTGGGCGGTCGTCATCGACGTGGGCGGGTCGTCATCAACGTGGGCGGGTCGTCATCAGTGACGTACTTATCCACGCGACACATAAACAGGGCTAGCTGTGGGCTACGCAGAACACGTCCACCTTTTCATTTCTTGTCGCACCATCAAGCTCGTTCTGGATGCGTCTTCAGCGACAACACTCAGGAGCGTCTCCACCTCTGCCACGGTCCACGCCGTGTTCCTGCGCGTTGTTCCTTCCATGTAATCGCTATGTTGACTGAACAGAGATGCTAGTTTTTAAAGGTAGCGGGCGTCAGGCTCGGACGTCGCGCTCGTCATGAGTCGGCAAGTGGTGTCGCTCTCTGTCCAATCAGTGGCCGGCTGCCAGCTTACGTCACACAGAAGCATCAGCTCAGCTCGGTTGGAACTTATACGGAGGTGATACTAAAAAAGTACCACTTTAGCAGGTAGCAGGTACCAGATTTCAGTAATGGGAACGCAAAAAAGGCGAGCTAAGTCGAGGCGAGGCGAGCTGGTACTGTCGGTGGAAAAACGGCCTTAGAGATACCAACCAACTTTTTCTTACATTCATGATGTTTCGAACAACTGTCACCAATCATGAATCTTTGGGCTGAGTAACAAACTGAAACTTCTGAAACAGTTGATTTGTCACATCTATAGGAAAACATGCAACATGAACCACGATCACCAATTGAATGTACAGTAAGATTTCTCTTTGATTACCAAACTTAACCACAGTTGTATCACCACAACACTTCAACAAATGCTAGCTGGAGCTTTTTTCCATCATCCATCACTCCTCTTCCTCTTCCCGTCGTGTTTGGACAGCTTCTGTCATAAATTAGATTTTTTTTTGCTTGCTAAAGTTAAAATGTCTCCTACACAATTTGTGCTGCCAAAACACAAACAGTGCCAACCAATTCAGTGAAAAGTTATGTTTTGTTTTGCTTTTCGTCTGCTGGTGGAACGTCACGCTGCTTTTGCAGGAACATATATCTCGACAATCAATATGTCACTTTGCAAATTAGAATAAACAAGCGGCGCTTCCATTTTTTTTTAGGAAAGTTAAAGGAAATGTCAAGAGGTGTCATTATGAGCGCTTCAACAAACGTCCAATTACATTGTTCTTCAAGTTAGAACAGGTCTGCTGTGACATCTAATACTTACCTGCCTTTGTTTATCTGTTGGAGCAGTGCTTCAGTGACCTCTGACCTCTGACCCCTCGAGTGAAATATGTGTGTTGCAGGAATGCATAGAGCAAATAACAAAAGGAACAGATACACCGAGGCTGCGATAATTATATAGTTTTCTGTTTTCTTTGGTGTTTTCAGGTGTTGACATAAGCTGCAGTGTATTGTTATCGTGCATGAGTCTTTCTGTGGCAGCGCTCCAGCATGTTAATGCAAAAAACAGTTAAAGGGATATTCCGGTGTAAATTTAATCCATGGTCTAACACACCTTGACACCGAGTAAGACTCCCCCTCGTGCAGTAGATTTCCGCAGCTCAAGGATGAAAATGTATGATTATTACTCCATGGGATGCTCAGTTCTTATTATCGAGAGCTGACAGGGAAAATAACGGAAGTAATGGAGTAATAATCAGACATTTTCATCCTTGAGCTGCGGAAATCTACTGCACTCGGTAATCGACTCGTCAGGGCTTCCCCACACAGGCAGGCTGCTGGAGGAGAGGGTGAGTCGTGCTGTGTTTTTAATACAAATCCAGCAAAGCTAGCAGATGTTTGATGCTTCGTACTGTGTGCTGGGACTGTACATGTACTGTTGCTGAAGTTTGCTGCTGTTCTCACCATTAATTGTGGCTTTTTGATGGCGGTTTCTAGTTGGAGACATAAGCTGCAGTGTATTGTTATCGTGCGGTCTTTTCTGAGGTTGCTAAAACTAGCTAAGCTAGCGGTCAGCTAACTTGACCTCTCGAGGGGGAGTCTTACTCGGTGTCACGGTGTGTTAGACCATGGATTAAATTTACACCGGAATATCCCTTTAAAGATCTTCTTAATCACGTGAGGAATCTGGAACAACCCAACTCAAATGTTTCCATCCAAACTGAATCAGCGACTATTTCAAAGACCGAGTCAAAACAAAAAAAGATTACCCAAATTTAATAGCGAGGCTTACGCAGTAGAGACGTCTCTTTCAAGCGAGCATGTGTTCGCTATGAAAAGGCTTTCATTTTTTTTTTTTTTCAAAACGGTAAATATCTCATCTCGGAGTGAACGAATTCTTGGCTCGCTCGCTGCAGTAATTAATCTGTGATTAAAAACCTGAGCATTAATTACCTCCAGTAGAGTCTTTTGAAATGAACCGATCTGTTGCTGCTGTGTAGCACCTCTGCAGACTTGAACAACACGGAGAGGAAACACAATTTCATTTCATTTTTCGGGTATAAAGAGTTTCCTGTGTGCTCTTTCGCTTACCTTCAACAAACCATTTATTATCCAGAACCTATTCTGATTTTTTTATGATGTGGCCTACAGTCTGTTTTCTGTCGTCCAAAGCTTTTCTGTATGTTTGTATTTGGCTCATAACCAAGTATTGGATTCGTGATTATTGGTAGAAGCTACTCAGTGACACTATCATTACTACAACGACACAAAGGACACACAAATACAGTTTTACTGACTGGAATGATTGGATGATTGATGATGATTGGCTCTGGTTAGATAATCGACTATAAGATAACTCCTCCATCTTCATATGTTGGATATAAATGTTCTATATAGTGATAACGCTCTCGCTGGGATACCTTTCAGAATTAGCGAGCTAGATTTCTAATTTACAAATGTTGTGATATTGCCAAGATGACACACAGTAAGCCTTTTTGGGAAAAACGGGGAACATAAGACCTTTTTTCTAAAAAACAGTAACACAAAGCTTACCATGGTGTCCGTTAACATCTTGTCAAGAGCAAAGAGCAGTTAAACAAATTCACTAACGGAGAAACGGTGGGAAAATTAACACATTTATACTCTTCAATCATGTGGAATTATTCTGTAATATGTTATCTATGTCATAGATAGATAGATAGATAGATAGATAGATAGATAGATAGATAGATAGATAGATAGATAGATAGATAGATAGATAGATAGATAGATAGATAGATAGATAGATAGATAGATAGATAGATAGATAGATAGATGTACCTTTCTACTCCTGCCTGTATGTGTTCATATAATCTGGGCCAGGAGAGTGTGTGCAGGCTGCAGTACCTCTTTAATGAGAGATCTGGGTTCCTGCACGTTCAGCTTCCATATGCACACACACACACACACACACACACACACACGCCGCCTCGCTTCCTCTCCCCTGACATGTCTCTGGATAGCAGGTCTTAACAGGGGTCCCTGTTGCCCGGCGATGCAGGCGCCTCGTATCGGCACTACACTGTCTTTTCAAATTCATATCTCCCTCGGGTCCCGTGGGTGGCAGCTTTGGATGCAGCCTAATCAGAATTCTCCTCCTTGTGAGTCCACGTCGTGTAGAAGTGGCTCTGTGTGTGTGTGTGTGTGTGTGTGTGTGTGCGTGTAAAGGATAAGTATAAGAGGATACAGCTATCTCAAAGGTCTCACATGTGGGAGCTGAGACTCCCGCTCCGAGATAATTCTTGCTGTGTCGTGCGAGATTTCGTCTCGACAAAAAAACGGTTTGGGATCACACATTTTAGGAGTGTGTGTGTGATAAGCAGGGGGGGTGTGGCGCAGAACCTGGAGCAGAACCTGAGACCGGAGAACCACGTTTGCATGTAGTCACGTATTATTATAACCTGAAGCGCTTCCCTCCTGCAGCTCAATTCACCAATCAATGTCACTCTGACACCTGAAAATATGAGTCTGAGCCGTCTTCCACATGAGCCGGAGTGCGGCCCATTAAAAGTGAGACGGTAACCCGGCCCGGCTGTAGGAGATGACCCTGAATTGAACTCTTTTAGGGGTATTAGATGACAGATGTTGACATCTGCAGCCCTGCAGTCCCAGGTACTCAGAAGGTTCAAATTAAGTGAGAGCAACCTGCAGTCTGGACCGACTGCTGTTCCTCCACCAGATGCTTCCACCAGAGACGCTGAATTATGGCAGAGAAAAGTTCAGCTACAGACTCGAAGATTGTGGGGGAAGTAAACAAGCCGGCATCAGCATCCGACCGTGAACGAGCTCAACGAGGCAATTTATTAAGAAGAAATCAGTAAATAAGTAAAAATAAAGAATATATTTGAAAAAAAAAAATCTCTTTTTAGTGGCTTGGTACAGATTTTTAGGAAAAAGACAACCCAAATATGTAGAGCAGCCTGTCCTCACCAACAAAGACCATATTACAACTCATATTGACGTTTTTTTGATAGGTAGCGACCTCTAGTGGCTGCAGTTAGTATTTTGGCAGTAAAGGAGGAAGTCAGGTGGCATACGAAGTAAAACAAGCACAATAATGTGAAGTTTTCACACATGTTTTCCTAAACCTAACGAATATTTTTCTTGACTAACTAACTAAACTGCAGCCCAGTGATGATGACACAGTCCGCCTGTTTCTGGTACAGAGTGATGGTGGTGTTGTTTTGGGTCGTGCTGTTCAGGCTACAACATATCACACATGTTGTGCAGTAGATTTCCGCAGCTCAAGGATGAAAATGTCTGATTATTACTCCATTACTTCCGTTCTTTTCCCTGTCAGCTCTCGATAATAAGAACTGAGCGTTCCATGGAGTAATAATCGGTCATTTTCATCCTTGAGCTGTAGAAATCTACTGCACTCGGTAATCGACTCGTCAGGGCTTCCCCACACAGGCAGGCTGCTGGAGGAGAGGGTGAGTTGAGCTGGTGTGTTATTCCATGGATTAAACTTACACCGGAATATCCCTTTAAGTACTGGAAAAGGCTGATGGTTGTTTAGGTTGGACCATCACAGCACACCAACATAAATGAAGACAGTTCTGACCTCAGGCTGCTGAAACGGTGTGAGCGCTCTGACAGTTTGTTTAGACGCTGATGAATTCCGATGAAAACACAAAAACAATTTCGCCTGTGGCTGTTTTGAATAACACGATTGCCCCTGGGATTTTTTTTTTTCCACATCGTGCTTTTTATATATTCAACGCAAACAATAGCCTTAAAGGATGTAATTCTGCTGCGTGGAAGAGTCGATTAATGTCGACGTTTCATTCTGGACTTAACATCATCGTTAAACGGCCCACAGTCCCAGTGAATAACAGCAGTCGGAACAGATTTGCACATGTCTTGAAGTAAAAATGGACTGTTGTGCATTCTTTAAAAATTGGTCTCTTTATGGGGAAATAAAGATCCTTTTTGATTGAAAGTAAATATCGCTCAGTTTCTCTCTGAGCGCCACATCTTGGTACCATCCCTGCACGCAGCGAAACATTCGTGCATCAATGTGTTTATAATGAACAGAATTGAGAAATATTTCTGGAAACAAGGCGAATCTGTTGGAGACGCCGAGAGAGAATCCTGGTGGGGCCAGAAAAATAGAAAACATTTCAGAGCCGCTCCCAGGGATGATTGGCTTCATATGTTATCCTGTCATTCCATGAGCTGCTATGAGAGGATGGAGTGGGTGAAGAACAGGGAGGAGGGAGGGAGGAATTAAGGCGAAGGGTTGCAGGGGAGAGGAGAAAAGAATGGAGAAGAAAGGTGAGAGGAGGGATGGATTTGAAAAACGAGGAATGTAAGAAGAAGCAACAAAAGGAGACACAAGAAAGCAGTTTATAAAAGAAAAAAGAAGAGTCAAGGTTGAGAAGAGAAGAGGAGGAGGAGAAGGGTTAAGAGGCGAGCGCAGCCAAAGAAAAGACAGGAGTCGAATCGCATCAAGTCTCGCTGAGAAAACAACCGCAGCGGGAACACGCAGCCAATTTGACATGAGAAACATAAAGTGAAATCGAATGAATCCCCGCAGACCGAGTCCTGGCTCTTCACCCCATCTGTTTTCAGTCTGCTGGACGGAGAGCAGCTCCAGGCCCGGCCCACCGCCCCGACTGGGTCAAACAAGACTTTACACCCACGTACGCAATCCTGGGAGAGTAGGCCCGACGCCAGAGCACAACTTAAACCAGCTGTTCTGCTTGCTCTCCTGCATCCTCGACCGATCGATAGTTACAACCGCGAGAGGCAGAGAGGAGGAAACGCAGCGGTGTAACTGTAGTCGTGTTCTTGCATAACAGACCGAAGCACAGCGAGACGACTTGCGAGATGTTTGACCCAGTGACCTTTCCTCATACGACCTCATAACCTTGTTCTCTTTTTTTTAATTTACAATTAGCTTAATGACCGCAAACGAGCAGGACTGTACCGGTTTGAGTGAAATCCTTTGCTTCGTGGCATGAATCAAACAAAAGAGGCCGCTGATCCTCCGAAGCGCGGCGAGCTAAAGTTCTCAGGGTGATGGAGAGGAGGAGCGCAAGGACACGGGGAGGTTTATGATCTCCGGCAAAGCCAGAACAGTGTCAGAGAACAAAAGGAGGGCCGGCGAGCAGAATATTTATTTGTGGAAGGAAGCAGCAGGTTGATAGAAGACATTAGACATGATGCAAGAAATGGTATTTCTGTGATTTTGGCATCGCTACGGTTTGGATTGTAATTCACCTACACACCACCTCCGCAAATATGGACGGCAGTTTGTTATGATGACATTACTTATGATGGAAAACTAGCGAGCTGACCTCATCGCTAACACAGCCAGTAACAACACGAGATATAACAGTCCAGCGGTAAGACGTGCAGCTGGGTGTCTGTCTCGCAGCTCGAAGATCCAGTCCAGATTTCTCCTCTTGTACTGTGTCTTGCTTTCTTGCCAGGTCACGCTCTCTTTTTCTCTTCTTAGCTCCCCTCCATCAACTTCCTCTTCCGTCCTTTTGCCTCTGACCCACTGTGCCCCTCGCTACGGGCCTGAAAAGGTCCAAAGGTCTTGTGGTAGCAGCGTAAAAACAAACAATGAGCTAAGGTCGCTAGCTAGGTCGCTAAATGAGCGACCTAGCTAGCAGCTACAGTGTTTATGAGCAGTGAGCAGCCAGAGAAGTCAGTGTACCATTAAAAGATAATTCCACTGAGCACTGCTGTTTTTCAAATTAAAGCAACATTATGTGTCATGTTTCTAGTGATTTCCTGTTTTATTTTGAAGTTTTGCCCTCATGTGTCATCATGTGTTGCTTTTCGGTTCCTTTTTCTGCAGTCACCTGTGTCTTGACGTTGATTCACCTGAGCCTGTTCCCATGTCTTCCTGTTTCTCCCTGTGTGGACAACATACCACTATAACTTCAAAATAAAACAGGAAATCACAGAAACCCAAACTGAAACACGACACATAACGTTGCTTTAATTTGAAAAACAGCAGTGCTCAGTGGAATTACCTCGACCACGTACTGACGTAGTAAAACGTTCAATCTCAAATTTTACTTTTTTACTAAATATGCTTTTTTAGATTATGATTTAAGAACTTAAATGTTTGTGCTGGTCTTTCAGTGATTTGTTGAGCTGTATTTTCTCAATTTTGGACATCAAACCTTCTTAATGCAGCAGATCTCTCCACGGCTGTGAGTCTGAAATGTATCTTCTGTTGTAAAACACAGTACAGTGGAATGAAGGAGAACGGGCAGCCTTGAGAACGGCATGTTTCAGTGATTTCCTGTTTTATTTTGAAGTTGTGCCCTCATGTGTCATGTGTTGCTTTTCGGTTCCTTTTTCTGCGGTCACCTGTGTCTTGTTTGTGTCTCGTGCTCCCGGATGTCCTGATGTTATCCACCTGAGCCTCTTCCAGTGTCTCCCTGTGGACAACATACCACTGTAATTTCAAAATAAAACAGGAAATCACAGAAACCCAAACTGAAACACGACACATAACGTTGCTTTAATTTGAAAAACAGCAGTGCTCAGTGGAATTACCTCGACCACGTACTGAAGTAAAACGTTCAATTTCAAATTGTATTTTTTTACTAAATATGCTTTTTTAGATTATGATTTAAGAACTTAAATACCTGTGCTGGTCTTTCAGTGATTTGTCGAGCTGTATTTTCTCAATTTTGGACATCAAACCTTCTGAACACAGCACATCTCTCCACGGTTGTGAGTCTGAAATGTATCTTCTGTTGTAAAACACAAGGAGAACAGGCAGCCTTGAGAACAGCTACTTATTACTGTATCTTTATTATCAAATACAGATACTCACAGGAAAATAATGGTTCTTAAATGGTTCTTCAAAAGGCTCTCTGCTTCTTTAAAGAACCATTTTATATAGGGGATGGTTCTTCTCATATTTTATGTGGTTCTTTAAAGTACTAAAGGTTCTTCATTTCTATTGGAGTTATTTGCTGAGATGTAATAGCATGAAATTAGGGCTGCAACTAACTATTTTCATTAATCGATTAACCTGCAGATTATTTTCTCAATTAAGACCCAGAAATGACAGCAAATTCTTACATTTTACTTTTTTTTTTGCTTAAAGATTACTGAGACGATTATTAAGTCCTATTATCAGAATAGTTGTCAATAAATTTTCTGTTGATCAACTAATCGTTGTAGCTCCAAACACCTCTGATTGTTTGGGCTGGTTGGCTGACTGATTGTGGAAACAAATAAATACAAAAATAAATAAATACAAAGAACCATTTGATGGTTCTTTGAGGCACCTTTGGGGTTTCTTTAAAGAACCGTTTGAAGGACAAAAGGTTCTTTGTGGAACTAAAACTGGTTCTTCTATGACATCACTCTGAAGAACCATTTTTGGTTCCAGTTTTCCCTCGATATCAAAAGAACACGATGCTCTGGTTCTGTTCCATTAAAGTATCTGAATCTGTCTTTTTAAATCAGTCGTAATAAATACCTTTTAACAACTTTAGTCAGAGTTTGTGGGTTGTTTTTTGACGCTCATTGTTCTTCCTGCCTGCAGGTTTCAGGATCACAGCTGCGCCGGGGAGATTCGGCTGCAGGTTTTTTTCTCCACCTGATGGGGTCACCGATGTGCAGCCAGCTGAACCAGCTGTCAGACGGGGTCAGAGGTCACGTCCAACACCTCGACAGTCTGGAGGTGCTGTCGCTGCAGAGTCCTCAGGCTCGTGTGTCACACACACACACACACACACACACACACACACACACACACACAGACATATGTATAGAATACATACATAAATAATATGTGTAAATGTGAACAGTATATGTAGGGTACACACACACACACACACACACACACAGTCGTACAGATACGTGCACAGCCACACCGGCACACGGTTCAAAAAGACAAACATACTCTCTCTTAAGCTTTGTTTAATTATTAATTTGCACATATAAAATGATGAAATATTTTTTACGCCATGAAATATTTACAGTTTGTGCAAATGAGATACAAAGATACTCCGGGGAATTTCACAAAGGGGATCTCATCCCAAAAGAAACAAAGAAGAAGAAAAAAACTTTCAAGGGTGAAAGCGAGAATCCTCCTCGTCTCTCTTTTCCATTTTCTGCACACTTCTGGAATCTCGACGAGCCACCGCGTCCACCTCGCTCGTCAATTATCTCCTGAAAACACGGGATGTTTGCAGCTCGTCTCTTCTGGAAACTGTGACGGACGGTCAGAACATTCTGCTGGAGGTTTGGCTCGAATGAAGGATTATTAATTTTAGGTTTTGTGGCTACTGAAGGAAACTGTTCTTGCTTCCTCACGACGTCCCAAACAGACCAACGCGACCCGACTCGCGATGCGGCGCACGTCGCCTGGCATGTTGTAAAACATCACGCAGGAATTTACTAGAATCAACTTAATCTCTGTCATTGAGCTAATGGAAGTGAAATTAATGACGTGCCGCCGCGAGTTCGCTCCACTCATTAAACATGATCAGCAGACTTCCCAGCATACATTACAGGCCGTCCACATGGCAACCATATTGACACGGAGCTGCAGGTAAACACAGCGTTAATGAATTAGATTAATTAAGGTTACATTCCATTTAGCGTAGCAGAGACTTTCCAGTGAGACGACACTGAACGAGAATCACCTGTTTATCCCACGATGCTTTGAAAAAGGCCTGTTTGAGAGTTAAAACTGTGCAGAGACGTCTTTTATATGCAGTATAAAGAAAATACGCATGATGGAAACCAGTCGTGTGTCTATAATACATGCTAAGATTTAATTTCAACACACTTTTAATTTTCTTAAATGCATTTATTTCATGTCAGGATGACACCAATCAAGTCAGAGGATCCTTTTCTCAGCTGCCTGAACTAATGACGAAATGAAACACACCTGCCCAACGAGCAGCCAATCAGACAGCAGCATATAAAACAGGGGAACTGGAGTTTGTCACATTCTCAAGCCCCGTTTACACGAAGGGAAAACGCAGATATTTCCAGGCGGTTTGGCCTCTCATTTACACGAAAACCCCGTTTTTATCACAGAAAACGATTATTTCTTCAAAGTGGAGAATTTGGAAAACTCCGGTTATGTGTTGTCGTGTCAGCTGGGAGAAACGGGGTTTTAGGTTCTCACGCTCATTAGGCTATGCGCCAGAAAATGCTTAACGTCATGTGAGCGTTGTTTTGAAAGGAACAGGAAGTCGCTCGTGTTATTCGTTGTTGTTGATTCTGAGGATTCTGATTGGCTTGCATGGCTTCATCCTTCTCCCTACACTGCCGCCCAGAGGTTTGGCAGAGTTAGAATGGCGCTCGACGGCGTATTTATGCGGGTTGATGGAAATGACAACTTTTTTGAAAATTATGTTGTGTGCACGATGTTATTTTTGAAAACGGAGGGGGGAAATATTCGTTTCTCTAAATACCCTGCTATGTATAAACGTGGCCCAAGTCAGAAGATCCTTTGCTCAGCTGCCTGAACTAATGACGAAATGAAACACACCTGCCCAAACAGCAGCCAATCAGACAGCAGCAGCATATAAATCAGGGGCACTGGAGTTTGTCACATTCTCAGAGTATCGTCTGACATTGAAGCTAAAAGTCCAAACTTTAATATGACATTCATTGTTTTTCTTTAAATCTAATGTGCTGGAAACCCGATGGAACAAAAATCTGTCACTAGATAATAACTCCGACCACTCCGTCGGATCCGTTCGATAGAAAAGTCACATTGAAACACACCGCCCCGGCTACACAGCAGCGTATACGTTCTGCGCCAGCGTGAAATGCAAGAAGTCTCCTAAACATCGGGTGGCGCTAGTCTCGTGCCAGTCACCCAAAACATAAAAACAGGAAATGACAGAACGGAGTGCGGACCGTAGCTTATCAGAACAAAGCACACACAGTGTTAGCTCGGCATTACTTGCGTGATGTCGTATTACGGTGGTCTCTCTTCCACCAGGGCAGCCAGCTGCTCCTCAAAGTCCTCGGTCCACACAGCCATGGCTTCCAAACATACGTTGGTTTATCCCCAAAATAACGAACGGTGAAGTGTTGTTTGTAACTCTGTGCCGTCTCTGTTTATGTGGTTTGTTTACCGTCGTCACTTCCGCCGCCCCTCCCACACGCCGCGCTGATTCGCTGGCACACCGCCAATCAGAATGGTCACTGAACAGCGAGCTAACAACCAATCAGAGTATCCGACGGCGTCCAACCTCAGACGGCCGACTTCGCATGTTCAGTTAGATCAGACGCAGCTGAACACACCGAACAGAGCAGCTCCCGAACTCGTCCGACTCTCTCCTAACACTTCAGACGTCCGACGTCTGAGCTGGTGTGTGCCGGCCTTAAAACCCTTGAAACAAAAGCATTTGTACTTTCTGAACGAAGGCAGAATATTCCCTCGTCTACAAACTGAATCAGTAACTTAATATGTTTTAGTTTCTAGTGTGTTGAGAAGACAAAAGGGTTGAAATTACACACAAGGCAAAGAATTCTGTCAAAAAAAAAACAGTAGATCCTCGAACAAATACCTGGACCGATTGTATATTTCACCGCAGCAGATAACAAAAAGACATTTTTACATCCAGTCGTAAAAATTCCCCAGGTGATGCATTTTCAACATCGCTGCATCAGGTGTCTTCAATCTTGGTGATCTTAGTGAAATCAGAGCTGTGGTGTTTCATTACAGTGAACATGCAGAATGACTCGTCATCGTAATTAAAGATGTGTATAGAATTATAAAGTATATTTAACAATAATGATGTTTTTCTGTCCTCTCATTGGTCGACTGACTCACTTAAAAGGTTATTTAAAGCACATAAAAAGTGATTTATTCCCTCCGCACCACACTCGGTCATTGTTCCAGACAATGACCTCTTCGCACACAAACACACCTGAAAACACACACTCACACACACACAAAACCACAACCGAGCTCTCAGTCGCTCTTATCAATTACCTCACAGATATGTAATTCGAGAAACGTGGCGCTGACAGCTGCTTTTACACGCCGAACGCTGTAGAATTAGTCAAACAGACAGGCCATTCAGCGGCACAAAGTGCCTGTCAGAAGCAGTTATTACAGGGCGGACGCGCCGACGAGGCCTTGGACACTCTGTCACTGATACTCCGGGGAAACAAGCCTGTCGCGGCGGCGTTGTAACGTCGGGGTTTGGAATTTGCAGCGGGATGAAAGACGTGTCAGGCGCAGGAAGGTAAACTGCTGTCAATCCGGCTTTGAAAGCCGCTCGAGGTGACGGCAACAAAGGAGGAACTGAATCACCTTGTCATTTTTTTTGTGTGTGTTTCTTTTTTTTTCCTGTCACCTGGTTGGTTTTGCCGAGAGGGTCACGGCGTCCACAGACCCGCAGGCCACTGACAACCTCTGCTTTTTTTTTATGACCCTGACTGCGGCTCGACCCCGAGCTGCCTCAGGCAGGGTCATGACAGACGGGAGAACGCCCTTAAATTAAAGAGTCAAGACAGGTTTTATTCACAGAATGTTTTTCTTTCTTTCTCTGTGATCCCCCAATTGTCTTGTCACATTCTTGGTATGAACGACCTACAGTTTTACGTCTTGCATCATTCACTAAGGACTGATATTATCTGAGAGGAAAGAAGTTGACAAGTGTCATTTTAATGAAATCTGCTTTATGACTATGTAAATAGTAGGGGTGGGTAAAAATATCGATTCAGCAATCTTCTGAATCGATTCAAGCCCCTGGCCAGTGGGGGCGCTGTGAGCAACACCCTCGTGTGATTCGCGCTGTACGGACGGGGGCCGCACGAGACCAAACCATAACTTCTTCCTTCGTCTTCATATGCAAGGACCTGCGGCCGCACAGTGTCGGCGAAAACGTGGGTTTTAAGAAGATGGTACACACGCTCGAACCACGGTACGCCGTGACACTAGTGCCCACTCGTTAGAAATGAAACGAGAGGTAATAGTTACGTAGGAGTCCGCCGCTCGCGACGTCCAGCCATCACATGTAAGAGCCGCTCTCTCTGTCGATTTCAACAACTCCAAAACAGCGGTCTTTTTCTCTTCGTACGGCTTCGGGACGGCGGCTTGTGTCATGTGTTTGCGTGTTGGTATGGCTACCGTGGTTCACAGCACATATACTTTTTTTACTTTCGTATACCATACTGGTATTATTGTGCTGATGTTATACTTTCAGATGTTTGGTTTTTTTGCCCAAAATGCTATGAGTTATTTACAGTTTCCAAGCGGAAAGAAATACATAATTTAAGTTACATGCACTGTAGTTCAGTGTTAATACAGCACTGTCATTTTTTAAAATACTTTTGTACGCACCATGTACTAGTATTATTGAGCTGATGTTTTATTACTCAAAATGTCATGAGTTGTTTTACATTTTCCAAGAGGAAAGAAACACATAATTTAAATGTACATGCACTGTAGTTCAGTGTTAAAGCAGTGTCATGTTTTGTCATGCTATGAGTTATACCATGGCTGTTCATAAGGCATGAAACTAAATAAATAATTATTTTAAAAATATATCTGGTACTCTTGTGTATTTCTACTTGATATTGAATCGATATCGAAGCATTTCAATCAATATCGAATCGAATCGATATCGAATCGAATCGTGAGATTCTTAACAATACCCAGCCCTAGTAAACAGTTTCTCTCACAAACAGTAGGATAAGACGGATGAAGCTGATTGGCTGAACACTGCTGATGTTTCTGACAATACTCAGTTGTGTGGGAAAAAAATGTAATTCCAGTGTGTGATGTGTTTTTTTTTTTTATTGCCAAGCCTGTTTCCTTGTGTGCTGTGATCCTGAATAAAACTCCATCCGTTGCACTTCCTGCCTGCACTCGGGTCCACCTTCTGTCCATTTCGTGAATTATGGTCCCATTCTGAGTAAAGTGGGCAATAAAGCGGGGTTTGCTTCAGGGCGTGGCTACGTCGTGATTAAAAAGTCGTTATCACAGCGTGAGCTCCGGTTCCTCCTCAGCTCCAAGTCACATCTGGCTCCAAATGACCGAGATCGTGACGGCGATAACGCCAAACTTGTCCACTTGCCTTTGACACGACCCCTCCAGACGAACCGTGAACTGGATGCTGATTCTTTACAGGTTTTTGGGTCCGATGGTTTCATGTGAATGTCCAAAACGGCTGCACGGCTCGATGTTGCTCCTGAGAGTTTACAGGATGCATCCAGGATGCCCCGGTCCAATCACAGCAACAAAAGAGCGGTGTAGCTGTTTGGACCCGGATCAACGCTGACCAATCTGTTGGGGCAAGGAAGTCAGAGGTGGTGCCAGACTCCGTGAATTGGGAGACCAAAAGTTCTGCCAGCGATTCATAAAAATCTGGGAACCAGACGAGGGCGACTGAGTTTTATGACACCCAACAGCTGTGGGGTAATTAACAGAGGACCTATTAGTCTTGTGTAAATATGGCATCGAGCGTTTACAGATGTGACCATCGGTGCAACCGTGTTTTTGGTGTTCTCGCTGTGCTACTGTCCAGAGTTTCTCCTGTAGATGTGCCTCCAAAATGTAAATACCCTTGAAATTTATGACTGAGGAAATCCTTAAAGGTACAAAAGGCAAGAAATCTAAAGCAACTGGCCATAAAATCATTCTGATATGTGACAGAGACTCGGGAATAATGTTCATATAACACACTGAACTCACCAACAACAACAGCACAGCCAAAATATTCGCATTAAAAATAATCTTTTGCGGACCGCAAATCATGTTGATGTTTTGAAATCATGTTTTTGCACGTGGCTCCGCCCACCGCCGTCTACAAATCAGTGCAGTCAGTAGAGTCTCAGCTGCTGTGCGACCAGAGGTTGCCAGTTACGACTGAGTTGCAATGGCGGAGGCAACGAAACCCAAAAGGGCTCGTTATGAATCGCAAAAACAACAAGATAAAAAGAGAGGCAAAGCGAGGGTCTATATAGGAGAAGAATCTGAACGATGGAGACATTTGAAGGCTGAGAGGAATTTGCGAACGCGACTCTCTACAGGTAAGTTACGCTTGGCTGACTAAGTTAGCATCATAGCTTGACGGGGACGGACATTTCGAATACTTTGAACTGTCGAGTAATAACGTTATTCATTTCGATCATAGAAACAAACGTTAGAAGCACAGCTAACGCTAGCAGCATTAGCACTGTCTTGGTCTCCAGCCTGCTGATGTCCAGCTGCTGATGTCCAGCCGCCCGCTGTCGGCGTGTTTGACAGCAGCGGCTGGACAATACGAAATCTTACGTTTGATAAATTCGAGTCCTCTTTAGGTCTTTGCATGTATATCGCCATAAACTACCGTATATAATGTTATAAAAGGGGAGGCAGTTCTGTCAAATATCATGCATAACGTTATTCCATCTGATATGTCCTTCCCTCGTCAACAGCTAACGTTACCACAAATTATAATACATCTTGAGAGAAAAGAATTGTGTCTTAGAGCCTCATTTATGATAACCGCACTGGCAACCTCGAGTCTGGAGGGGAGGCGGAGACGACTCGCTGCAGTATTTTGAATTTGAGTGTAGTAACCGTTTTGGCCACATTCTTGCCTATGGCACCTTTAAGAAACGCTGAATAACTGGTGGTTCCCCATTTTACTGAACAACGACAATCAAAACTACTTTTCTGGTCTTCTTAGCGCTTCAATCTCTGGGTACGAAGGAAACACAGTCTTGTTTGCTACTAAGAATTGATTGCTTATCATTTTGGAGGTACAGGAAACTGAAGGTCACGCTTTTGTTTTTTACTTGATGCTAGAATCATGCAACAACATCTAGTTGTGCCTTTATACCTGCAAAGAAAATGCAATAAATCTGATACTTACCTATGCTAAATGTGGAGTTACCCTTCAGTTATAAGCAAATTATTTCTTGCAGGGACATGATTTGAACAGATAGGAACAAACAGTATTCAAAACAGAGCAGAAAGTAGAGCAGAATTGCATTTGTCCTTTTCCTAGTAATCAAATCTGGCTCTAGGATTTATGTGCATCTCCGCAATGTCCTGCCTCGTATCTTGATGTTTGTTTCCCCTTGGTTTTTATCGCTATGTGTGCCCTCAGTTGCCCTGTGAGATAGTCTGTGATGAACTTGATTGTTAAAACCTCTGTGCAGATACAGTTGAGAAGTCAAACTGTCTTTTTTAGGGTCACAAAGTACAGATACCAAAGACCAAAGCTCAGATAACTGATATACGTTAGCTCTCTTTGTCTACTTGTAATCTAGTTTTACATATTAATTATTGAAACATACCTTGTAAAAGATTGTAAAAATCTGAAAAGTATGTTGCTGTTCTGTTGTATCTCTGATCTGGTGCTGTGTTGGTTCACTGCTGGCTTCCACATTTGGCTCTTTGGGCTGCAGGTCTGATTGTCTGATTGCTGCCTGGATCCAAACTGTATAAAGTATGAAGCATCTTTTCTAAGAAACAAGATATACGATCGAATGACTCAAATTTTAAAACTAAAAGTCTGTTCTGGTTGATGCACGGTTCACTGCAGCAATCTGCATGGATCAACACTCTTTCCTCTATATTTAATTGTGTTGTGGAATATTTATAATCAGAGTAATGCTCCTTTTTAAAATCGTATTCACACTTAGAGATATAAATTAATGTTTATTGATGTCTGTCAGTCAGTCGGCCCATCACATCTGGTCCAGACTGGAACATCTCAACAACTATTGGATGGATAAATATTACATTTTGTGCCGTTTTTCCACCGACAGTACCAGCTCGCCTCGCCTCGACTTAGCTCGCCTTTTTTGCGTTCCCATTACTGAAATCTGGTACCTGGTACCTGCTAAAGTGGTGCTTTTTAGTATCACCTCCGTGTAAGTTCCAACCGAGCTGAGCTGATACTTCTGTGTGACGTAAGCTGGCAGCCGGCCACTGATTGGACAGAGAGCGACGCCACTTGACGACTCATGACGAGCGCGACGTCCGAGCCTGACACCCGCTACCTTTAAAAACTAGCATCTGCGTTCAGTCAACATGGCGATTACATGGAAGGAACAACGCGCAGGAACACGCCGTGGACCGTGGCAGAGGTGGAGACGCTCCTGAGTGTTGTCGCTGAAGACGCATCCAGAACGAGCTCGATGGTGCGACAGGAAATGAAAAGGTGGACGTGTTTAGCGTAGCCCACAGCTAGCCCTGTTTATGTGTCGCGTGGATAAGTACGTCACTGATGACGACCCGCCCACGTTGAAGACGACCCGCCCACGTTGATGACGACCCGCCCACGTTGATGACGACCCGCCCACGTTGATGACGACCCGCCCACGTTGAAGACGACCCGCCCACGTTGAAGAGATACTAATTCTAGATGGAAACGCAACGTGTCTGAAACCAAACCAAGTAGAGCCACGCTAAGCCGAGGCGAGGCGAGCTGGTACTGTCGGTGGAAAAACAGCATTAATGACTTTCTGAGTTTTCTTCTTGAACAGTGGGAAGATTTTCTTAAAAATAATCTCAGCATCTACTGGATGGATTGGGCACACAATGTTGTGCAACTCCCTTAGTTGTACAGTATTGTCTATATAATGCTAGTAAATGTTATCATGCTAACTACCTAAACTAAAACTGTGAACATGATAAACATTACACAGTACCTGCTAGACATCAACATGCTTGCATTGTCAGTGTTAGCATATTAGCATGCTCACGTACAGCCTCACAAAGCTGCTAGCATGGAAACTCTTTATAACATTGCTGAAGTGTCAAATGTGATGATTTGGATTACGTGACACACACACAAGAGAGAGAAACATGTTAAAAGGCAATTTCATTCATATAACCCCCAAATTTATAAAATGTTCCTCAGCTAGCTTAACAATCTGCACAACATACAGCATCCTCATAACATAGATGTACATATTTCCAAAGTAAATGACAGAAACAAGAAAAAATAATTGGCTGTAAGAGAAATGTAATAATAGTTCCCATAATAGCCCTCCTTCAGTTATTAGTCTAGCCTTCCTTCTCCAACGTGTTTTCCACCACAATAGCCGTATTCTTCTGTTCTAACTAGTACAGCCTTGTAAACCTGTGGGAAAGATTGTCCTGTGCCCAAGATCACCAGTCAGAGTTTTAAGGAAATGTGTGAAAATGGATTCAGACTCGAGCGGTTCTCGGCTGGTTACACTAACTGGGCATTAACGGAATATTGTAAATGTGGTTTCCAGCGATTAATACGAGGCTTAACGTGCCACAGTGAGGGTGTCGTTAAAGTACATCATTACCCTCCGCTGTTTAAACCGCGGCGATAATAAACTCGCCAATTAAGAGAAATACAAAAAAAAACTGCCATTTTAACACTCTCGACGAAACACTTAATGACGCGCTGATGCCTTCTCACAGCGGATAGTTTTCGTCGGGTGAGGACCGTTCTCGTTAATCTTCAGAGAATCAAACGCTGAAATATAATACGCGGCGCGACAGAAGCCAAGTAACAGCTGTAAAACGATACGCGACCACAAAAAGCAGCGCCTGTGCCGACTGCGAACAGCGACTTCAAAGCGGCGTCTGATTGCATATACAGTAGTAACGCCGCTCGTTTGTTGTCGGCCGCCTCAAAGACCGTGTGAGAAAGGCATCTTTTGTTTTTTAGTTTGTGCGCATTATTCCAGGACATTTGCCTTTGCTGTTTTTAATGAGCACATTTAATAGCTAATTGGAAGATTAGCCTCCTTGCCTGCAGGCTGGGAAATTGCGTCCCCCGCTGTGCTGTTTGCTGTTCAAACACAAAGCTCAGACAGTCATGCCTCTCAGCTTTGGTCTGAACTCATTCTTCGCTCTATCAGTCTGCAGGGAAATGAATCTTGATCCGGTGCTGCAGGAATTAACCGGATAATGCAGCGTTCGCACAGAGAGAGAGGCCGTCTGTCTGCGAGGATGCGTTTGATGGGAGGGAAAGTTTGTCTCTCTGCTATCTGCTCGGACGTCACCGTCTCTGAATGCCACTCGGTCTCCGGCTGCTTAGCCTTCAAAGCGATTGGCCGACGGATCCGACGGCATCGACAGATGAATGTACATCGAGACACATTTCATTATGAGGAGAGTGACTCTAAACTGAACTACATGTTGCTTAAACAGATGGTGTCCACCTGTAATCATGTTACACCCCTAAAATACTGCATGCTTATTTGTTTCCATAGTAAATTTGACCTCTGCAGCCTCGAAGGCAGATACCATGTAGGCCTTTTTATAATTGAGAGCTTCTTTTTTTTCACCTTAATCTGTGTGTGTGTCTCAGGCACCATCCACATGAAAATGCTGTTTTGTGTAAACGCACATGTTTTGCATCGTTTTGGCCGATCGTCCACACGGATCCTGTAAACAAACTTTTTTGAAAACGGGTCTCAGGGAGGAGAAATGGACTGTGAATCCGCCTACTTTTCGATACGATGACGTCATCGCCCCACCCCTCGACCTCTCGCCTTCGACCTCTGAACCCTGCGAAACAACAACAACAACAACAATGGCGGACTACATGCTTGTGTTCGTGCTGCAGAAGATATTGAGCCTATCAGGGTTAGGGCAAAATATTCTGCTCCTCTGCCACGACGCTGAGCAAAAAAAGGATTATGGACCACAGACTAGCTATTTTCGTCTTCTTCTTGTTGTGTTCGGCTTCTCCTTCGGCTGTCTGTTTGTATACAGCGCTAAAGCTTAATGTGCATGCTCCGTCTCTTCTTCTGCTGCTTTTGATGAATTTCCAGCGCCACCTATAGGCCTGGCAGTATGAACTACAGCGGATTGAGTCGTTTACAGTGGATGCAGTGTGGATGCGAATATTCTTGAAACGATGCCGAGGAAGACAGAGGAAAAAAGATCGTTTTGGTACATGTGGATGTCAGACGTCCCGTACAGTACAAACTCCTCATTGCAGTCAGAAACAACTTAAGGCAGTATATAATTGGGCCTTGGAGATCAAAAGCTGCAGGAGGAGAGCTGTGTTTTTATCCTTCGGTCTAAAGCTTCCACAATGCACCTCGGTTTTACATTATATGGTCTGGAGATGATATGTAATATATATTATTCATAATGAGTTGGATCGGTATCATCACTCGTGTTCTTGAGTGTTCACTCCGGCGGGAGCCTTGAGATCTGGTCCACAACGAGTTAAATTTAGATGAACCGCCAGACAAGAACGTCAATCTTGCTTTTCATAATTTCCAGGCACGGTGACGACAGTATAGATTGAGGAGAGACTGTTGCTACGGCAAATAAATTGAGGTTAAGGTTACACAAAAACAGAAACTATGACCCATCATGACCATAATCTTTCATTTTCTGGAGTACCCTCTGAAGTCTGATCAGAGGAAACTCACCAATCTCAAAATGTATATCGTTGATTAGCACTTTAGTCTCGTTTGTGTCTCATTAAAGCACTCGGACGACTATGTATAGTATGATCAACGTAGAGAGGGATGTGATTATTCATGGTGCTGTTTGCATACGTTTCACTGATGCACTCAGGCCTCTCTCTCAATCGAGATCTCCATCGCAGTGGTACCTGATTAAATAAAGGTTATTATAATCATTGATGACTATGCAGAGGCAGCGTTTCTCCTGATTTAATCAGCGAGGAGCAAACAAACAAGCAGCGACCTCCGAGAGAAAAGGAAGGACCGACTCTCACTGTACGTCCTCATAATATCGTACGCTTTCCAGTAAGTTGCACGAGCTGGGAGGGACGTTGCTCGGGATTAGCTCAGCGCTGTAACATGCGAGACATTTGAATATTTCAGAGGGAAATGTCAGAGCGTGCACCCCGAGCGAACGTGCACAGTGTTCGGCCTGTTCAAAACAAGACAATACCGTATTCTTCTCACGTCGGCAGAGGCCGGCCGAGACATTCCACTCTCCTCGCATCCAATATCCTCCCCCTCCCACCCCCCTCCTGTGCTCGACACACGGAGCCGCTCTCGCCACATCTCCTACGAAAGCTTCCTGCGGTGCCAACCTGCCCTGAGACTGGTAGCTTATGGGATTTGCGGTCCCTCATCACAGCTGGGCTCTCCCTCTGAGCTCCACTTAACCTCCACGGTGCTGCACGTCCCGGAGTCTCATTGAGGCATCGGCTGACACGGTGGAGGCTGGAGTGTGTGTGTGTGTGTGTGTGTGTGTGTGTGTGTGTGTGGCTGTGTACATTTTCTATCCATTGTTCTTGACAATGCACAGTAGAATCGCTGACTGAGTTCAAGGTTCCAGGAGTCGTGTCAACCCATTCAGCTCAGTGTGTATAATATAATGTGAGGAACAGATGACCCCCGAAGGTTTCCAGCAAACGTTCTGATGTTGAATAGATACTGACACAATGTTGAGAATACATCAATACCACGGTGAATCCAAGCCGTTGGCGCTCGCCATTCTCCGTGAAACAGCGAGCGACGGTCCTTTGAAAGCCCACAGGCAGCATTTCCTTCTTCAAAGATTTCTGATGGGCGTATTCCTTTGAGATTTTTTATATATTTATGTCTCAGGCATCAGTGAGCTTCAGATAAAGCCTTTGGGAGATCGTCAACAATTGAACCAACTTTGGGGAGATTCGCAGGCAATTACAGTGCGAGCTGCAGAATAAAATGTTGGTGTTTCACGTTCCTAAGTTACAATTTATACTGTATGCCATATAATCCATAATATGTACTATATCATGTTCAGATTACTTGTATATAAGATGACTTTCACATTGGGAGATGAAAGGGTTCGACTAGGGGCGAAGGTTTCCGAGCCAGCGACCACATCGTTTTTCCAGCGCCAGTGATCTTTTCTGAAACAGTCCAGTTGTTTCGGTGCCTTAACCTAACCAGACCATAAAAAGTGTCGTCACAGCCTAAAATCTAACCTAAATAAAGGTGAATCCGAGCCGTTGGCGCTCGCCATTCTCCGTGAAACAGCGAGCGACGGTCCTTTGAAAGCCCACAGGCAGCATTTCCTTCTTCAAAGATTTCTGATGGGCGTATTCCTTTGAGATTTTTTATATATTTATGTCTCAGGCATCAGTGAGCTTCAGATAAAGCCTTTGGGAGATCGTCAACAATTGAACCAACTTTGGGGAGATACGCAGGCAATTACAGCCCGAAATGTTGGTGTTTCACGTTCCTAAGTCACAATTTATACTGTATGTCATATAATCTATAACATCTACTATATCATGTTCAGATTGCATTTCACATTGGGAGATGGAAGGGTTCGACTAGGGGTGAAGGTTTCCGAGCCAGCGACCACATCGTTTTTCCAGCGCCACTGATCTTTTCCGTAAAACTAGCCGAGTTGTTTCGATGCCTTAACCTAACCAGACCATAAATAGTGTCGTCACGGCCTAAAATCTAACCTAAATAAAGGTGAATCCGAGCCGATGGCGCTCGCCGTCTCCGTGAAACAGCGAGCGACGGTCCTTTGAAAGCCCACAGGCAG
>CM077797.1:26499453-26553895 GCA_039737535.1 Lagodon rhomboides
CTTGTAGATTTGTCTTCAGATGCATGCATGTATGTAAAAATGCTAATGTCGATCGATTTAAGCATCGAAATCACGACACCTCTATTTGCGGACCTCGTATCTAGATATGTTAATTGAATCATCCGAGAGAGACGCATACGAGATTCGTGAATAAACAGAGATTCACTCATTTGAATTAGAATATAACACAAGCAATGAAAATAAAACACCCTTTATAAAAGCAGATCACTTCCAGCTGTGGTCCTGTTGAAGTAGCACGTATTTATACTACTTACATACCTGCAGTTTGAGGTTTATCTGCATTAACCGAGAGATTTCCTTCGGGGTTTATCAGTGTGACAATAAAGACACTGATGTTTTGATTCCCGTCGGGGGGTCCGGGGCCGCTGCTGCAGCTAGACTCCAGACAAACACTGCTAGTCTGGACAAACACTCACAGAGACCTTCAATAAGATCTCCAAATAAAGCAGCAGGAGCTCCGTCCACACCTCAATATTGCAGCTATGCTATGGAAACACTGGCGTATATAGAAACCTCAGCCTTTATTGAGCCTCGCTGCTGCTCCTCCGGGCCGGACAACATGTTCAATCAATGTTGAACACATCCCGAGCAGGCCGCCATTCATTACCAGGCATTATAAGTAACGCAATACCTCGGCTTTAAACACGGTCATCGACCCGGGGCCGGTTAATGATAGAAAAATGATATCATTTGCTGCAATGTTCCTTCGTAAGCTGACCCCGAAAACCAGACGGGGGTCTCTTCATCTTGACCACGTCGGCTATCGATTTCCACTGAGGATAATGACTTTTTATGTCTGTAATATATGAGGGGATGTTTGATGTAGGCTGATCTGTTTGCTCACCGTGGCCCACTTTCATTGCCGCTGTCAGGGGAGTGATACGGCGGAGGGCGAGAGGCGAGGCGCTCTGGACATTGCTTCGCAAGGCTACTCGCCTCTCGTTTCAGCAGCTCACGTATCAGCAGCCACGGTCACTGCCGATATATTTACGTTGTTCGAGTCAAACTGTACGATGTGTTTTAGCCTATTTCTGTTCATCATATAACAAGAAATTAAAAATAAAGGTGTGCTGCGTCTTTATTTAGCACCGTAATTACAGCTCGTGCTGCAGAAAAGTGTAATTAGAACAGTTTTTGATTATGTTAAATCAATCTTTAATGTTTCTACGCAGAGGTAACATGAGAGAGAACGTACTGGAAAATCAGCGCCTTAAACATTTTAAATAGTTTGTTCTTTGGATGGAGTTCTTATGCTTTCTATTCTGAATACGAGTTTAATTATGTACTTTTTTTAAATGAAGTTTATGCACATTTTCAATCTCGTCAGTGCTTATTCACCAGGTTCATTGCTTTTGATTAACACCTTTTTCGAATTTGCAAATAAAACACATCTAAAAACAGAACTAGTGTTGAAACTAGCAACAATTCTCTCCAGTTACAGATCTGGATCTGAACTTCTGATGTGACTGGCTGAGTCGTTTCTATCATTTGAGCCATATTGTACAAGTGATCATCCCAGGGGTGGAGGATTTGTTCCTTCTATTGTCTGGGTGCTGTGACTCTGACCTTTGACCCCCCTCCAGGGTATCGGTTGCTTGTAACGTCGGAGATTCAGGAAATTAATCTTATTCTACTTTATTTTGAGCAGCTGTGGTCAAGAACAACTATATTTAGGATATAAAGGACAATAAGTTTTTCTGTTAGAGGTGGTTTTTCTTGTTAAAATGGTGAAAAAAAATCACAAAAAGCTGGTATATCACCCATCTGAATGTTTTTTTAAGAAAAACTTAAGCTTGATAGATTTGAAAAAAATGTCTCTTTGCAAATTTAAAGACATAAAATGTAACATTTATGCATTAAAATGTCAGAAAAACGACCAGGCCTCGGGGATAATCTAAGTACACAACTTAAATATGTTAATCAAACCCCTAAAAGTCTGTAATTTGACTCAAGGCGACTAAACATAACGCTAACATCACTATCACATCAGATCAGATTTTCATCAGCAGTGGTGGTTGTTTAACAACCGGACTACAACTCCCATGATGCCACACTACTTTGGGACCCCCAGTAGCAGTTATTACATCATGTGCATTTCATTTTGTCTTTCTGTCGGTTGACACAATTAATAGAGAGAATACGGCAATTACTCATCGCAAGGTTTGAATCCAGATACAGATTTATTTGTTTATTTTTTGCTGGAGAACAAACAGTATTGAAGACCTTGTGGCCTTAACAAGCTCCACCAATCAGAGTGTTAGAACAGCCTGCCTGAGAAGCAAAACCCAGGGCGAAGAGCTCACGGGTCATTCCATGAAATCGGTGCCTTTTCAACTTTGAAAAGTTAAAATTTAAATGATATTTAATTGCTATTTTTTCAGTAGCCAGGAATTAAAGACAGTTTAAAATGACAAGAAATTATATTGTGCCATCTCAGCTATGGAATTTCATATTTTATAACTGTTTTAGTCAAGTCCTGTTACTGGAAAGGTAACAGGGTTGACAGTAACAGGGTTGACCATTTCAAGCTAATTTGCCCATTGCTAGCTAAAACAAATGTTAGCTAAAGCACATGCTATGTACTTTGAAAGGAAATTACATGTACATATTGATTATATTATGAGAAATAAATAATTGTTTGGATTTATATGTTAAAAAATGGTAACAGGGTTGACGTTGTATGCTTGTCCCCCTGGTTCAACCTTGAAAAAACATCAAAAATAGCACATCAGAGATGAGCAAAACTGACTTGTCACTGAGCTGTTAGCATCCTGGTTCAGAGATGATGCAACCTCCTGTAAATCATGTCAAATCTAGAATGTGCCGTTATTTTGATAGGGTTTTTTGGTTAGGGTAACAGGGTTGACATAAAATTAGGGGACACCGATAAATTGGTAAATATTTATTACAGTTAATATATATTTTTACCAAAAACACTGTTTCACAATAAGATCATACTTAAAACAATATGTAATTGTGAACATTTTAACATTTTGCCAACATTTTACAAATTAAAAGTCCTGCTGACGTACAACAACAACAGTGAGGGACAGGCCAAAAACCTCACCCTCATCAGCTTAACAATCATTTTCATTATTTAAAATAATATTTAACTGATTTTAATTTGATGTTTTATTGAGGAGAGAAGACATGGTAATGTTATATTTTCAAATTACATCTTTGTTTGTTGTTACTGTAATTTTATGACTGATAATTTCTTGGGGACACAAAAGGCACCGATTTCATGGAATGACCCTCACAACCACCCATAACGCTCTGAGTATACACTGATAGCTGAAGCCAAATGCAACGGCTGGACGAACATGAGGAAACGCTCTCGCTCGTTAAGGAATTAATGACGACTCTAACAATCACAGCGCAGGTTAAACAGCCTGTGAAAGCCGTTCTGACGTCGACCTATCGCACGCGGTTCAGAGGCAGTGCCACGTCCGGCAGCGTCCACGAGGTCACGTGGTCGTGACCTTTTCCGAAGGGCGGCTGAGCTGAGAGAAATTAGCCCGGGAAGGATCATAACGACCCTGCAGTGTGGCTCACACTCTCACCAAGACAAATAAAGGATGAACACCCGCCCACCCCTCCCTCTCAGGGTTAATGGACGCATGGATTTCTTTTCTTTTTTTTTTTTTTGCCGTCCAATTTATCTCATTCTTATTGGCATTACCCTTTTGCCTTGGTGCTCGGGCGGCGGGGGGGGAAGGGCGCCCGGGCGAAACCCGAGACCGTAATGAGATTTCGCAGACGTTGCACCATGTAGAATTTCTGATGATCATATTACATTTCGTCGATAACCAACAGAACGTATTAAATCAGGGCCCGGCGCTGGATCAAGTGTGCGTGATTACATGACCCACTTTGATATGTGCTTTGTTAAAGTGGAGATCTGCGCCATCGGCCCGCTTCTTCTTCTGCAATCAACCCGCTGGATTAGATTGTCAGTAAAGCATTACTCAATAATATCGTCTCATCTGAGAAGATAATATGGTGAAGACAGAGAGGAACGTGACACAAATCGTCCAGCTGAAGGGGATTTAAAGGTGCTTTCTAATTTTCTACACTCTTAGAAATAAAAGTTCTAAGTAGAACCATATAAGGTTCTTCGGCTTGTCCTCATAGGAGAACCCTTTTTGGCTCCAGGTAGAACCTTTTATAAAGGTGGAGGGTTCTACCTAGAACCCAACATAAAGGGTTATACCTAGAACTGTGTGTGAAGGTTCCACCCAGAAACCCCCATGAGAGGTTCTACAAAGAACCCATACAGGATCTTATACCCATGCTTTCAACAATCCCTGAAGAACTCTTTCTCCAAAAAAGGGTTCTCTGGATCAAAATGGTTCTTACTGGAACTGTTAGTGTTACCAAGAACCCTTTTAAAACCCTTTATTCAGGAAAGGGTTTTTAAAGGGTTCTCTGGATCAATATGGTTCTTACTGGAACCGTTAGTGTTACCAAGAACCCTTTTAAAACCCTTTATTCAGGAAAGGGTTTTTAAAGGGTTCTCTGATCAAAATGGTTCTTACTGGAACCGTTAGTGTTACCAAGAACCCTTTTAAAACCCTTTATTCAGGAAAGGGCTTTTAAAGGGTTCTCTGATCAATATGGTTCTTACTGGAACCGTTAGTGTTACCAAGACCCTTTAAAACCCTTTATTCAGGAAAGGGTTTTTAAAGGTTCTCTGATAAAATGGTTCTACTGGAACCGTTAGTGTTACCAAGAACCCTTTTAAAACCCTTTATTCAGGAAAGGGTTTTTAAAGGGTTCTCTGGATCAAAATGGTTCTTACTGGAACCGTTAGTGTTACCAAGAACCCTTTTAAAACCCTTTATTCAGGAAAGGGTTTTTAAAGGGTTCTCTGGATCAAAATGGTTCTTACTGGAACCGTTAGTGTTACCAAGAACCCTTGAAAAAACGTTTCTTCGGGAAAGGGTTTTTCAGAAGCAAATGGTTCCAGGTAGAACCTCAGCCCTTGTAGAAGAACCCTTTTGGAACCCTTATTTCTAACAGTGCAAATCTTCTTTTCTGTGGTGAAGAAAAACCTGCAATGTCCCCAAAGGATGTTAGGTTGTCTCTGATCAAATATTATCAACTCTATTATCTATTATCAACAGGAAAGTGTTGCATTTCATATATGGAAGTCATATTCATCCTATTTCACTGTTTGTCTTTTGTTGGTCTTAAAGAATTAAAAACACGACATTTCTACAGATCAAATGTATGTAAAGCTTCAACATATTCATGGTTTGCCATCACTTATCTTAAAAATTGGTGTTACAAATACCAGCTAACATTCAATTATTCAGGCCAAATCAAACTACAGAACTTGTATTGTAGTGAATTTGTATTGAATTTGTTGTGGATGACACATTTTACGTCGCACTGGGAAACTTTAAGGTTTCTTCGGTGAGGGTGACTCGCACTTTTCCCGTTCTTCACACTGCTGCACAGCAGTCGTGCTTAGAAGCGAGCAGGGCCGCTGACCAGGCTGCTTTATTGATCGCGTTGTGAACAAGAACAGATCGGTACAGTGGATCATGTTAATGAGCAGCTTTGATACCAGGGCTCAGGTTTAACATTTAACATATTGTATTTAAATCCATTTTAGGCTTCAGAGAAAGATTTGCAGCTTTGGTTAAATATCAAATAAACACATCTGTTCTTGTTTCACTGTGACTCTCCCAGTAGTCGTATACGAATGTAAAGTACTGAAGAAACTTTAAATAACTAAGAAAAATGTGATTTCCGGTCTGATCTGTAACTGGAATTCAAGTAGCTTCAACTTTTTCTAGCTGTACGCTCATTAAAATTGATTATAAAGCTTTAGCATTGACACTTTAAGGCCAATACAATCACACAAACCATCTCACATTCTAAGAATGTCCTTATTAAACGTCCTCGATATAAAATCTCCATATGGCGCCTTTAAACTACCCAGCTGCCGCTTCTGTTATTGATTTTATTGTGTTTCCACAGTCGTACAATAACGCTTCGCTATCTGTCACCAGCCAGACACATCGGAGTAAGCAGGTAATATCTAGTGGCTTTTTTTTTTTTTTTTTTCCACAGGCACATTACCGTAATAATCCTGGAGTGCCGTGTATTGTTTAGTTCTGCTCATATTGCTCCCCGCTCCAATTTGACAGAGCCACTTAGGCGACTCCGTGTTCACAGTCGTTTCCACTTGGCCCGGAGTGGATTTAATGCCACTGGAAATTAAGTGTGCAGGGTGACATCATCATTGCTGCTTCTGTGTGTGTGTGTGTGTGTGTGTGTGTGTGTTCCTTGGTCCTGAAGTGTGTTTTTTGTGCCAGTTGCTTTTGTGCGTGTTGGTCCATGTGTGTGTGTGCAACATGATTTTTTTTTTTTTATAGAGCTCCGGCTCTTAAGGTGTGTAAATTCCGTGGCCAAGTCCATGACATCATGACGGATGAGTTAATCATATCAAAGTTTCATTGGATGAGTCACACGGGGCTGCTGGGATTCCTGCTCCCACTGAACGTGGTGGTGCAAGTGTGTTATATTTGGATTTATTCTCAAAGAAAATAAAAAAAAAAAGATAAAGAAAGAGAGTCACCCTGCTCTTTGAGAAGTGAGCTCACTGCAAAGAAGAGGCATAAAATTAAAAAAAAAAGACAAAGACGCCATAAAAAGTCAGTTTTCTTAAATCTTTTTTTTTTAATTGCCCTTAAAAACAGATAAAAATGACGAATGAACAAGAGCAGAAGTGACATATTTGCACAACAACAGTAAAGTATCCAGACGACCTCGATGATAAAACACCGTCTCCATTAACACGGAGGACCGTGAGATGTAAAGTTGTTCCTCCTCCTCCGCCGCGACTGTCGGGCTGCAGTCGGTCTCCGAACACATTAGTTTATGTAGCCGCCATGAGACCGATTCGCTCTTAATTGGAAACTGAATGTATTGCGCCGCATTACATCATATAACAATGGCGAGGGGTTATTGCTGGACTGTGTTAACATAATTGAGCGTGGACCTCTTGTATGTATCGACCAACAAGAGAGGAAGGAGGAAGGTCGAGATTAAAAAAAAACACGAGGTTTAGGATCAGTTCAGGGTGAAAGTTGAAGTTAAGACGTGCAGCTGTGATAGTTTGGGTTGTTTCAGTTCATTATAATAATAAGGATCCTAATAAGTATAGAAATACAAGTTATAATAATAATAATAATGTACTTACATGCACACATACGTAAACACAAGCATGATGCAAAGACAGAAATTAAAGCTCGGCTCTACGATGTTGTTCAGAAACACATTTTGTTACACTGGGTGAAATGGTCCTTCTGTCCAGAGAGTAGTCAATACATTATGTATTCAGAAGAAGGAGCGAAAATAATCAGACCTCTGTGGCAGCTGCATGACTGAGAGAAAGCTGACCAATCAGTGCTATCCAGCCCGAATAGCACTGATTGGTCAGATGCCTTCATGTCCCGCCCTCCTCCTCGCGCGTGCACATGTCCGGTTTCACTGATGCCGGAAATATTCAGCACACTCCTCTGGCAGGAATACGGAGTTCATTTGGTTACAATGGCAGAGAAAATGCAGCCACCGTTACTTCTACCAACTCAGCCCGCTAAAAAGGCGAGGAGAAGAAAGCGCTGAGGCAGAAATGGCTGAGTCGGCTGAGTCGGCTCTCCTTCTCCCGGCTGAGTCCCACTGCCAGATGCGTGTTCAAGTTTGTGGGGGCGTGGCTTTGGACGGAGCACCGACGGGATGGGGAGGGGGGATGGAACTTTGAAATCTTGCTAGCTCTCCAGGATTGTAGACCCTAGCTTTAAGCATGCTCTCCGTAGGTTCTCCGTAATTCTGCTGTGTATTCAGGTGCCAGACGATGCAGGACAATGTGTGTAATTAATACATTTTGTAATTGATTATGTATTTCACTGGAAGCCAATGAAAGGAGGCACGTTTAACACTTTTTGTTCTCCCCCTGGCTTTTATTTGGAACAGGCCATTGTTTAATTGGCAATTCTGTAGCGCTAATCGGCAGATGTACATTTCTACAAACCACAGATATGTTCACACTTATCACGGCTGGAAATTATATATATTGCTAAAAATATCTAACCTGACTCTCGCCAGATGCATTTCGTTCCGCCTAGCTCCACTCACATCCATCTGGGATCGCTCCCGTTGGGAGGGATTTCGGCACCAGATTTTCATGGTAGAGCCAATCAGGACCGCCGGGCGGGAGTTTCATAGATGTGACGTAGCGGAGAAGCGACTGTTTTGATTCAGACAACAATGGCGGCTCGCATCGAGGAAGCAAGCGTCAACATTGATGCTGCTGTTTCATCCGTGTTGTCCAATCTACCCAATATTTTTTCGTTAAAAGAACGTCGCTCTCATCGACGTCACAGGTTGGTTTCGATGTGAGTGGTTGAAGTAGCACGTCAATAAAGATGACAGACAAGTGGTTTATCCAATCATATGCAAGGATTTTTGATAAGGCCCAGCCTTCTGAAACACATCTCCAATGGAGCGATCCCAGATGGATGAGTGGAGCGAGGCGGAACGAAATTCATCTGGCGAGAGTCAGGTTAAAAAATATCCACTGGTTTCACGTTTACACATCTTGGGTGTTTTTGTGCGTGCGAATGTTAAAACGCGGCCTCGTCCAGCTGTCACGTCGCCACCATTCGCTTCTCCTCCTGACGATAAAGTCAGCACACATACACGTAATGTGAACATGATTTAAGACGTATTGTAGAAATGTTGATAAGACGCTGTATGAAACATTTGCAGACACATTCAACATCTTTATTCTAGTAACTGGACTGAACGATGACAATGAGAAACCAGAACAACAGGAATGTCTGAATAGATTACAAAGCGATAAAAGATTTTGCTTCGTGGCTGCAGCTCGTGTTATGACAGCATCAATCTTCATGCACAGTTTGCGGCGGCACCATTATTGAAAATAGAAAAATCAGGATCCCAAACAAACTGTAGCACCGACTGTCGGGCGGGCCTGCGGCGACGGAAGCCTCCGGCATGCGTCTAATATCAACACGGTGTCAAACAGAATTCATATTTTCCACCTGGCATGAAATCCGCCTCTGTAAACAGCCGACATATTTACTGTACTCACGTCCGTTCAGAGTCTGATTTCTCTCACTTGGAGTCTGTCACACAGTCGGAACAAATCGGACATGTTTCCTCCTTCATTCACTGTCGGCAGGAAATCTCAAACAAGTCCGAATGTGATTTCCTGAATTGTTCTGGTGATTGATACACTGACGAACAAAACACTTCATTAGACTTTGGGAAAGAGCGAGATCAGGGATTTTTTTTTAATATTCAAGTGATATTTTATCGGAAATCAAATGACGTAAGTTCAAAGTGAAGTGAATTTAGTTTTGTGGTGTCGGCAGGACTTTACCCCGAAGGGTTTTCTTATTGATGGGTCAAACTATCAAAGCTTCCAGTCGTCCGTTTGGTTTGCATGAGCTTCCTGTTTACAGGCTCCAGGGCTGCCGAACGGTTCGCGTCTCCAGGCGCTTTTGTGGCGACCAAAACAAGTGCAATCATGATGTTTTCCCAAACCCTGAAGTGGTTATCGTGTCTTAACGAAAGCAGAGAATAAAGGCAGCGTTACACTTCTGCAACTGCGTAATGCGCTCTCCAACTGCGTAACCACGGAGACCCCTCGAGCCCTCCTAGTTCTCCGTCGTGGTGCCGGATACGCAATGCAATTTCCAATCGTAGCCCTTGCCGTCATCGCCGAAACGTTATGAGCTGCAGGACTGCTGACCAATCGTAGCCCTTGCCGTCTCCGTTGTCGCTTGATGGAGTAACGACGGAGAGGCTCTCCGACTACGTAGAGGGCTCTCCGCGACCTACGTACAGCACTTTACGCAGTAGTAAAAATTAGGCTTAAGCACAGCGTCATGACGAGAGAGAAATAGAAAACTGTACGAAAACAAACGTAAAATTACGTAATTTGATCTGGTGATTAGTTAAAAATGGATCAACCCTCCACATTTTAGAGGAACCGAGTAAAAACCTTCATTCAATAAAATCACTTCTCTTATTTTCTGAGGCTACTTTCCATGTATGTATGCTGGACATCATCTTCCAACTAAATTCTTGAAACACAGGCCGACTGGATGCCTCTGGAGGATCCGACCCACCGCAGCACATCGTCTCCCAGGTCCGAGCCTCTCGAGCACATAAACAAACCCTCTCACAGCTCACACTGTCCTGACCCCGCGTTGCTTCCCTCACTCTATCCAGCCGGCATCTGCTGCTCGGTGAGTCAGCTTCCTATCAGCCGCGGCGGCCCGACTCACTCTGGCATCCAGGAAAGAGTGTTAGGCACAGATCCCCCCCCCTAAGCTTAGCAAGAACTGCTGATCTCATCCAGCTACGCTTTTGTTTCCAGTAACAGTCGAGATAGTGTGTTTCAGTTTCCCTGGGCGACTGCGGGAGCTGTGTGTGTGTGTGTGTGTGTGTGTGTGTGTGTGTGTGTGAAAACCAGCCAGAGTTAGCTGCGAGTGGGGGAGTGACAGGAGGATAAGCTTCCACAGAAGTCTGACTAAAAGTCATATTGTTTGCATCATCGCTCACATCGCGGTGCGGCTGTTGTTTTAAAGCAGCTGTGGTTGACGAAAGCCACGCTTTATTTCGTTTCATCTCATCTTTTGTGCATAAAAGACCCTGAGCTTAGCCTCGCAGAGCTCGCTGGAAAGGTACGTTCTTTGTAAAAAAAAAAAGGTTGAAAAGCTGTGATATTCAAACGGCTTCAAGGGAGTCAGATGCCACAGGAGATTTATTAGCGACGTGGGAGGCAGAAGAAGAGCTCGTTTCAACAAAAAGGTGCTGTTTGGGACGTACTAAACAGAAAAAAAAAGAAAAAGAAAATCAATATCAAAAAGGAAGAAGGGACAGAAATTCAGCCCTGCAGCAGCCGGAGAGATAAAGTCCTCCGAGCCTCGAGTGTTCACACGCAGGATTTACTTCCATATATGAAGTCTGCATACAGATGTAGATGTTGCACGTGTCCATTTTTAGACAGCGTATACGCAGGGAGGCTGCAACACCCCGATTAGGAGTTGTTTAGAGAAGTCCTGCAGCGCTGATCCAACGCAGACCTGCATCCGTCCCACCTGCTGCTGCTGCTGCTGCTGCGTCAGGAGGAAGCAGCCGATCAGATCCGACGCATCGTATAGCTGAAAAACAGTTCACAGAAGATTCGACATATCTGGTCTCTTGGTGGACGTGTTTGACTGAAAGTTCACAAAAGCAAATGTTAAGTCAGGTTACAAAGTCTCTACTTGTTATGTAGAGACGTGTTTGACATCAGAGACTCGAGGTACGTCCTGGCTAAAGAGACTGCTAACACTGTTGCACACATCTTCACCCTCAGTGGCCAGCAAAGGGTCAGACGGCTGCTGGTTCTTTTAGTATATCACCCAAATGTAAATTCCCATTTGAACAGTATCCTCAGTGTGCCGACATTAGCCCCTTTGAGATAGAAAAGGTGGCACATCTGCAGCAAGGTAAAGGCTGCAATGTGCCTCCTTGTCTGTCTAAAAGGGAGGTGTAATATTCCTCCTTTTCCAAACAGCCTCCACTTTTCCTCCTCTGGTAGGCGTCAACATGTGACGTGACGTGAAGCAGGAAGTTGGGCGTGAAGAGAAGCAGGTCAAATTTGTCTTCAAAATAAGAGCTTTACATTGCACCCCATCGGAGTTTAGAACTGGGTTCTTAGCAAGGCTTTCAATTTGAAAGTAGCGACCGCTATTAGCTCGCCGCTACAACAACAAGCGGACAACCAAGACAGCTACAGAGAGCGAGGAGACGCTAGCATCTCCCGGATCTCAGCGGCTTTCCAGCTGCTCATCTTGGTGGATGAAGTGACGAACTGACTGCTGTGATCAGCTGTTTCCTGGTTTTAAAACTCCCGGCTGTGGGTGCGCAGCAGTGCACGTCATCCACACCTCCGCCCACCTCAGCATTTGCCACCACATTGCCGCCTCGGATTTACACAGCAATGGAGGCGCAAATAAGTGTAACGTTACCCTCCGAGGGGCAAAACTGGTGGAACAAAACAGGCCACCAATTTGCCGCCTTCTGTCTAAATCCACGGAGCGAGCCACCAAAAGGACGGCAGATTGGTGGCTTACTGCCCAGAATAAAAATGGCTAGTGGCTACGCACCGTGATGCAGAGATAGCCACCGCTGTTAGCATGCTAACCAGCTAGCCCTGGTCCATCTTATCCCGTAATATCACTTTGCGCCAAAACAGAGACGATTTCACCACTTTTCAGAAGCCCTCTCAGCTTTTTAGTGTAATGAATGAAGAAAAATACTCCTAATTAAACAGAAAATTCCAACCTTACACCTTCTGAATTCAAGTTTCTCTCTTTTTTTTTACCAAGATGAGCTTAATTGCCTCTTTTGAATTAAATCCTGAATTCACAGAATATGACCAGATCTACAAATATTCAGTTGCTCTGCTCCACTCTGAGAGCTAGTTGAAGGAAAAACAAAGTGATTACCATGCAACAATTTACTGTATAATAAGGGGACTAATTAAATAGAAACCACAGAAACAGAGCAACATCTGGAGGATATCCAGCGTGTGCTCGAAAAGGCAAAAACAGCAAAAGCAACAGCGAGGTTTTCCCGGGTTCCCGTTACGTATTCTGGGTTAGCAGCGGCGTGAAATCCTCTGTGCCTCGACCTTACTTTAACTCAGCTGCAGAAGTTTTCATCATGTAAGCTCCGCGGCTCCTAATAATCTCCCAGCATTCAGCGAGCGATGTCGAACACCGGAGGCAGAGCGAGTCTGGGTCACCGAGTCTCTTTTCCGAGCACCACACAGTCACTGTAAGCATGACTAAATCCCCCACCAGAGAGATACCAACAGTGAGTCCCCTCGGCTCGCCTTCGCGGGGAATAATTCCCCAAAGCCTCGTGCTCCTCGCTGTGGGCCTCAGACATGTGTAATTAGGTATAAAATACAGCTGTGTGGAGGGCGGGGTGGGCCAGCGCCGCTGCAGCGCCGAGGCTCGGGCCCGCTGAGCCTTGAGCTGCCAGTGCACAGAGACAATTAGGTCCAAATGAAAAATTGATTTCCACTCATACTGAATGGATGTTAAAACAAAGCACGTAATAAATACCATCTGGTGACAGACGGGAGTGCCGGCCACAGCAGACGAAGCCCCTTGTTAGCCTCGGCAGCGCCAGCGTATCGATCGCTCGCGGTGACAAAGGCGACTCTAAACGGGGCAGAGAAGATATATAATTCAATAAACATATCAGGAGGCTTTAGGTTGTACGTGGCGACGCTGGCATGCCGGTGCCGCCTTCAACGTGCTCCTGCTGGTCGGTCTGCTGGCAGTCCGCCAACGACTGATGGAGTGAACATGGAGCTATCATGGATCAAAACACTGAGTTATGCACCGAGGCCGCGCCGTGTTGTTCCAGGCAGGATCGCTCACATGAAGCTGTGCTGCGCTGACGTACAGCAGTTTAAAGCCCCGTTTACACGAAGGGAAAACGCAGATATTTCCAGGCGGTTTGGCCTCTCATTTACACGAAAACCCCGTTTTTATCACAGAAAACGATTATTTCTAAAAACTCCGGGCAAAGTGGAGAATTTGGAAAACTCCGGTTATGTGTTGTAGTGTCAGCTGGGAGAAACGGGGTTTTAGCTTCTCACGCTCATTAGGCTATGCGCCAGAAAATGCTTAACGTCATGTGAGCTTTTGTTTTGAAAGGAACAGGAAGTCGCTCGTGTTATTCGTTGTTGTTGATTCTGAGGATTCTGATTGGCTTGCATGGCTTTATCCTTCTCCCTACACTGCCGCCCAGAGGTTTGGCAGAGTTATAATGGCGCTCGACGGCGTATTTATGCGGGTTGATGGAAATGACAACTTTTTTGAAAACGATGTTGTGTGCACGATGTTATTTTTGAAAACGGAGGGGGGGAAATATTCGTTTCTCTAAATACCCTGCTGTGTATAAACGTGGCCTAAAAGCGTTTTATTCTTACGGGCTACTGAACATGTGGGGAAGTCAGAAACGGGGCCACGAGCGCTTTTCTCAAAGGATTTAACCTCTTGAAAATCGAAGTTTTCCCCGGTCCAGTCACTGGGATTGTTAGCAGCTAACGTTTCTGCAAACCACAGACACGTCTGAGGTTGACATCTGAACCAGACCTGGTATATCATGTTCACACGAGATGCTCTTCAGCCACATCAGGAGACTTCAGGTGTCTTCTGCTCACAGAATAACGCCAAGAAGGAGAATTATTTTGCGTGTCCCACACCAGAACAGCCCCGACCGGCGGAGATGTCGTGATAAGCGACACCATGTTGACAGGATGTTTTGAAGAAAAAAAAAAAAAAACAGTTTTACATCATGTACTTGAACTAATCGAATCAGGTAAACCCATTTTTTCCATTATCGCATTACTAAAGTGCATGTAAACACGTTAAAATCAGATTATTACCGTAACGCGATTATTCCCGGGTTATTGGATTATTGCAGTCACGTAAACGTGCTCAGAGGGTCTGAAGAGGTTCAAGAAGCTGGAACACGGTCGTCCGACTTGAATCTTTTACCGACAACGACTGTGTTGCATTCAAGAGTCCGTGTGAGCCGAACTAAACCGAAGCAGGAGGGTTGAATTTAACCGTTTTTATTTTCCTTCTGTTCAAACTTTCTTCACAGATAAAGAAACGTGATCTTTTATGTGATGATATAAAAGGAAAAGGCTCAGCACAACCTCACAGCTGTTCATTATCCTGGTAATTAATGACCTCGACAGTCAAGTACATGACGAGTGGAATCAACTGTGTGCTAATGAACATGACTCAGTCAGGTAAAAACCACCTGTGAAGACCGAGGCTGTTTTAACCTGACCTGAGTTTCCATATGAGTATTGTAGTAGATTCAGATTTTTTTGAAAGAGCTCAAAAATTAAAATATATTATGACTCGTGTGAGAGCAGGTTATTAAACCCGCCTGCTGTGTCGAGGCGAGGAAGAAAGACGAGCTCCGGTTGGTGGCGAGTGACTCACACATTTCACTTTTTTTTCCATTTATCGGGAAAGCGAAATGATTTGAAGCTCCGGACAAACGCCAGGCATGAATGTGCGGAAAAAAACGGATAAAAAGCGAAGATGTGCTGGGTAACGAGGTTAAAAATCAGTGTGAACAGGCACATTTTTATTGGCAGTATTGAATTAAAAACAGAATAAAAAGGGGTCAGTGTGAAGTGAAAGCTGTTTTGCTGCAGCTGTTTTTATCAGCTGACATTTTTTTCCGTGTTGAATTTTTTCCACATCAAAAAAAAGACGCACTTGTCTTTGTGGCATCGCTGTGTAAAAAACTGAAGAGGGTCTTCTTCTTTAAAGAATCTCCTTCAGACTCGGCCCTCCACCGAATCTGAAGAGAGACTTCTCCCTTGAAGCGATGCAGACGAGTGTGATAGCATCGCTAATCTTACAGGGCTTTGTGTGCACTTAGTACACCTCGGTAAATCAAGAGCGAGCGTGGATCTTCAAAAGAGGCAGATGGAGAGAGAGAGCGGCGGGGAAAACAGAGACAGACGGCAGGAAACGGAAAGGAAATGGGAGAGAGGGACGGACGAAGACGGACAGATACGAGAGACGAGAGAAGCAATTAGACAACGAGAAGGAAAATCACAGAGAGAGACGTTCAAACGCTAATTACAAAAATGGGTGAATGTTTATTTCAAGGAGCCTTTTTGAACAAAATATTGGCGCGGATGATCTAAAAAGGCCCGCGTGACAACAAAAGAGAGATTCAGTGACAAACAGAAGGAAGAAGATGCTCGTAAATGTTCACATTTGACGAATTTGATATCGTTTTGATGCAGAAACGCTAAATCGAGCGCCGCGACGGACGTTTGTCTCAATGAGGTGTTTAGTGGCGCTGAAGCAGATAAACAAAATAGCAGGAGGACGGGACAATAGAGAGGAAGAGCTCATTCATCCCGACGTGATTAAAAGCCTCGGAAACATCTCACCTCATAACAAACAGAGAACACGAGGCACAATATCTGTACGGGTCTAATTAAATACTTTGTTCCTCTAATCTGCTCCGCGGCTCATCTACAGACTCCATCGAGTTCGCCTTTAATTGAGACGCTTTCATCGAGCCCCTTGAAGGTCTCTCCATTTTCATCTGTTGTAGTTTTCATTCATAAATATCTGCAAAGCAAACAAGAACTACTATTCGTGGTAAAAAGTATTTGAGACGGAAATAAATCGCAAAAGCATCCGTGTTCTGTGTTTTTTTACTGACATACTGCGATGAAACAGAAAGATCCCAGCGGCCTGAGCCAAAGAACCAAACTGTGTTTTTTTTTTCTGGCTACTGTTTGACTGAAGCCAAGTGAGATCAGCAGCAGCAGCCACAGAAAGAAACAGGAAGGAAGCAATTGCCAAGTTTCTGTTGCGACCGAATTTGAAAGGCAGTCGAGACAAAGTCTCCGAACTCCTCGACACTGGAGGGGAAACGCAAACGTCAGCACAAACTCAGGTCGGCGGCAACATTTCTGCAATTCTGGCAAACCAGAGGTAACAGAGAGGTAACGCAGAGTGGCTGACTGATGCATCGCTCAGTATTCCAGGTACTAGCCAGGCTGTGATGGCTGGAAATATGCAAATTAAACTCACGTCTCGCAAAATGTATTTCAGGAGAATGTTTTATGATTCCATCCAACAATCCAGTGGCCAGAATAAAAGTTGGCAGTGTTTGTTGCTGCAAACCACAGATATGCTGTGTTTATGGTGTGGTCAGGTTTAGCCACGACCACGACCCAGGTAAGGGTCAGGAAGAGGTCATGTTTTGGCTCATTAAAAACATCCAGTGGTTTCGCACTTCTGAATGTTGTAACACAGTCTCGAACGGTGGTCTTTGGCTCGGACATCCCCTTGACCTCCTGACATGAAAGTCAGTTCATAAACATATAACATGAATGTGATACGATATATACAAATGTCTATATTTGAAAGTATCCTGGTGTCCAGCCTGTTTAATAAATGCAGTTTTTGGAATGAAAAAAAATTAAATTTTGAGCCAATTAAGAAAAAATAACATTTTACTTTGAGATACTCTTCTTCTCACGTAGTGCTTGCTGGTTATGTTTTGCGCTAAACACCACAAAACCAAGGGTCATCTGTCCTACTGACCATTATTTAAATGAACAAACAACATCTAATCAATTTGGTTTATAGAGATGTGGCAATACTATTAGCACTGTTGCATATGTTTCAATTATGGAATTTCAGGGGGAAATCAGGAACATAAACTGGTTTAGCTTCTTGGCTAACTGCGAAAAAAAAAAAACATGACAAAAGCCTACGGACATGTCTTTCTTGAGATCCTTAAAGATGCCTGAGCATTTAATCCATGGTCTAACACACCTTGACACCAAGTAAGACTCCCCTCGAGAGGTCAAGTTAGCTGACCGCTAGCTTAGCTAGTTGTAGCAGTAGCTAGTTACTCCATTACTTCCGTTCTTTTCCCTGTCAGCTCTCGATAATAAGAACTGAGCCTTCCATGGAGTAATAATCAGACATTTTCATCCTTGAGCTGCAGAAATCTACTGCACTCGGTAATCGACTCGTCAGGGCTTCCCCACACAGGCAGGCTGCTGGAGGAGAGGGTGAGTTGTGCTGTGTTTTTAATACAAATCCAGCAAAGCTAGCAGATGTTTGATGCTTCGTACTGTGTGCTGGGACTGTACATGTACTGTTGCTGAAGTTTGCTGCTGTTCTCACCATTAATTGTGGCTTTTTGATGGCGGTTTCTAGTTGGAGACATAAGCTGCAGTGTATTGTTATCGTGCGGTCTTTTCTGAGGTTGCTAAAACTAGCTAAGCTAGCGGTCAGCTAACTTGACCTCTCGAGGGGGAGTCTTACTCGGTGTCACGGTGTGTTAGACCATGGATTAAATTTACACCGGAATATCCCTTTAATCACTAAGATGACTGCACATTTTATCAGCACTGTTCTAGAAAAGCCGACACAAACTCTGTCCCGATGTGATCGGATAGATTGTTAGCAGCAGCAGGTCCGGATCAACAGCTGGAGCCAATGATGGGTAATTATACTCGCTCATTTCATTCTCCCCGTTGAAGCAGCAGAACGGTAAATTGCTCCACGTTGTGAACGTGGCGTCGACATCCAGTGGAAGTGGAGATACTCAGGATAAAGGAGAGAGAAAATAAATGGCCACAGTTTATTCCTGACATTGATGAGAGTGTTGTTGTCGGCGCTGATGCTGCTGATTCCACACGCCGCCAAAATTAGAGACACCTGCTTTAATGCTCACACGGGACGCTGAGGGTGTGTATATAAACCCAATAAATCACATCGGCTCTCTGCCTCCAAAGTATTTGTGTTTAATGAAATATGTATTTTATTAATCCATCTGGGATGTGGGTGTAGTCGGCTCGAGGATGACATCAACCTAACCTTCTCGCACGATTCCGACTTTATGCGGCAAACGTAAGTCTTCCCGCCCGCAGGCTCATTATTCTCACTCTTCAGTCACTTGTCCATCCTTTTCATATTTAGAAAACGCCGACAGCATCCTGAAGTCGCAGCTCTGCTAAAATCTGCACGGCATCGCTCACAAACGAGCTCCGGAGGCTCCAGATGATTCGGATCACTAATGATTAAGGGCCTGCAGCTGTTGGAGGCGGAGGGTGGAGTTAAACACGTGCGTAAAGGCTGGATGGAGACTCTGGAGCACATATGAGGAGGACACATGAGGGTGAAATGTTTGAGCCTCTGGACATGTGAATAGTTCTGGGTTTCTTTTATGTTTTTTTTTGTTTAAACACCAGAAATCAGGAGCACAGTCTCTGCTTGTGAAGCAAATGTCACCAACAGTGAGGAGGAGATATTGACAATGGAGGTGAAAAGGGAGGAAGCAAAAAGTCGGAGCCAAGAGAGAGAACGTAGTAAAAGGAGATAACAGATAAAATAAAAACATGAACATGCCGTCATATCACAACTACCCTTCTCCAGATTCATCATCATCGTGACATCGAAACTTAATCATGATCTGTAGAAAAACAAATGTGTTTGCTTGAAATAAAGCAAAGCAAGTATCCTCCAGTTACTCAGAGATCCCAGAGCGTCACGATGATCAGCACCGGTCCAGTCAGAGTTCTGAGGAAACACAAAAAGTTGAAAACAAACGCATCTAAAATTAAACATTCTCACAGGCTTACTCATGGAAGTGTGGTTGGGAACTCCAGAAAATAAAGACACCTGACTGTTTTTCACCTTGTTTTGTGTGTAAAAATGAAACTAGATCACTAAAACGACTCCAATAAACAGTTACAGCGTTCAGAGTTCTGTGTCCTGGACTGAATCATTATTCCAGTCCGGCTCTGCACCAGGAAGTATAATGTAAACCTTATGGGATTCTGTATGTTAGTACATTAGTCCAGTCAGATTTTTAATTTTTAGGCCCCGTTTACACGAAGGAAAAAGGGTTTGGCCTCTCATTTACATGAAAACCCCGTTTTTATCACAGAAAACGATTATTTCTAAAGTGGAGAATTTGGAAAACTCCGGTTATGTGTTGTCGTGTCAGCTGGGAGAAACGGGGTTTTAGCTTCTCACGCTCATTAGGCTATGCGCCAGAAAATGCTTAACGTCATGTGAGCGTTGTTTTGAAAGGAACAGGAAGTCGCTCGTGTTATTCGTTGTTGTTGATTCTGAGGATTCTGATTGGCTTGCATGGCTTTATCCTTCTCCCTACACTGCCGCCCAGAGGTTTGGCAGAGTTAGAATGGCGCTCGACGGCGTATTTATGCGGGTTGATGTAAATGACAACTTTTTTGAAAACGATGTTGTGTGCACAATGTTATTTTTGAAAACGGAGGGGGGGAAATATTCGTTTTTCTAAACACCCTGCTGTGTATAAACGTGGGCTCAGTCTTCTGTTTTTCTTATTTATTTATTTAATTTGTTCTACTAAACGTAACGACCACAAGGTGCTCCGAACTGTTCCATGGTTCCTCTCTGCTGTTCCCCTTCGTACAATAACACCACTCTTTTTCCAAAACAAAAAGACGAAGTGTGTGTGTGTGTGTGTGTGTGTGTGTGTGTGTGGTGGCAGAAAATGATGCATCATCACTAAGAAGACGTTAGCGCCTAAAGTTAGTTATGTTCTTGCCAAAATTGCCTCTTTTTTCTGGCTCCGGCAGCTTCACAAACATCGCCTTGAAAAGATTAACGAGATTTACATGTTTTTTTTTTTTCCTTCGCTCGGCTGCGAAACTGTGGTTCTTTTGGTGTTTATACCGTATTTTGGAGGATTACTGCACCAATTTTCTTTAAGCACAATAGCAAGAAATGTTTGTCTATATATATATAAAGAAATCTGCCACACTAAGCGAGTTCTTCCATCTGTCGTCTCCTCGGGGACGATGAACCTGCGTGACGGATCGTTCATTAATGAGCTGGAGGTGGAGGTGGAGGTCGGCGTTGCCAGCATCGGTGGAAGAAGCCAGAATTGCCCTCGGGACCAAAGGGAAAGTGATACTGAGCGCTGGATAACATGTTTGTGACGGAGACTGACAGACAGAACCGCAGGCACAATGGGAGAAATGTTTACAGACGCGTACGCGAGGGAAAAGCGAACACCTCTGAGTGACGCCTGCTGTTACAATCTGTCGACTTATTGCTTTTTTTGTGCGACACTGCAACTGTAACATACCTGTTCAATGAATTCACCATAAATCCGTCTTCACCTGTTAAGTGCTTTGCTTTCTTTCATGTATTCTGAAGCCTGAATGTCACTTCGGGTCTAATGCAATAAGTCTAATTGCTACCCAGTGACAGCAATTTGAACCGAGATGTAACAGCGTTGCTGAATCACGCCGAGAGGAAACTCCTCTGCATGTGGCAATTTTTTTTTTTTTTTTTTTGAGCGTAATCCCATCCAGGTTTGCGTTTGCCCTTTCTGCAAAGTGCCAGGAAATTATCAAACACGAGGGTGCTCTTAGCGCCGTGTGAACGCGGCGCTCTCAGAAGTTAATTACAGTAGGTCGCGGCGGCATCGTGGGGGGAAAAAAAAACAACACACAGGACGATTGGATGCCGTTGTGGCTGCAGAAAAGACGTGTTGGAACTTGTTTTTCTGGCACCCGCGGGAGCTAAGTGGGGGGATGTGTGTGTGTGTGTGTGTTGGCTTCTTCTTGGAAGACAAAGCACAAAGGATTCCACGAGAATATTTTATTTTCATTCCTGATTTTCCAAAGATTGCCTAACGCAGAGCCGATCACCAGGAGCGATGTTGTTGCGGGGGAGGCCGTCACCAACGCCGAGTCGTGATGTATCTGTTCTCTGGAAGTTAGCTCGCCGCCATTAAAGTCAGTCTAAGTAATTGCAGATATTGGATGTGACCGGAGGAGGAGCGATGCTCCCGCGGCGCTGTTTGTACATCGTTCAATCCCCGAGCCAGGAAATCAATTGAAAACAGTTCTGCAGCGCTTCTTCGACAGAACAGCCTTCGGTCCCACACGCACTCCTGCAGCACGCCGTTAGCAAAGAGCTGACAACGTGCGGACGACGGTTCTCATAAGAGCCGGCCGTAAATACACAGAGTGAGTGTGTTCATGTGATCTGCGCTCATCGAGATGGATGGATTCTCTGGAGGCTGAATGTCAAGACGATCACCCCAACGTCAGAGTTAAAACTGTCCAGAGATGTTTTATAATCTGAAGGGTTAAATAGTTCTTTGCACAGAGATGAGACCCTTCTGGTGTGGCTGACAGGCCGACTGGGTCATTCCATGAAATCGGTGCCTTTTCAACTTTGAAAAGTTAAAATTTAAATTATATTTAATTGCTATTTTTTCAGTAGCCAGGAATTAAAGACAGTTTAAAATGACAAGAAATTATATTGTGCCATCTCAGCTATGGAATTTAATATTTTATAACTGTTTTAGTAAAGTGCTGTTACTGGAAAGGTAACAGGGTTGACAGTAACAGGGTTGACCATGTCAAGCTAATTTGCCCATTGCTAGCTAAAACACATGTTAGCTAAAGCACATGCTGTGTACTTTGAAAGGAAATTACATGTACATATTGATTATATTATGAGAAATAAATAATTGTTTGGATTTATATGTTAAAAAATATTTTAAAAAATATTTTCAAATTACATCTTTGTTTGTTGTTACTGTAATTTTATGACTGATAATTTCTTGGGGACACAAAAGGCACCGATTTCATGGAATGACCCGACTACAAGTTAGCTATACTAGTTCCAGACCTCTGAATGGACCTCTGTGCACAGCTTTGATTCAAATATGCCAGCGCTCATACCGTATTTCACCAATTAATAGCCAGGCGTTTAATACGCAAAATCAGCTTTGACCCCAGGCGTTTAAAAGAAGCAGGCGGCTATTCGTTGCAGGCCTTTATTTATTTCTACACAGACCTGCACCAGGCCATTATTGTGATGACAGCTGTATTTCACAACTCCAAGCTTAAACGTAGCGTCATACTTTTTATTTTTCTTCCTTCTTACGTTATCATTTATGTCCATTTGCTGTCCGTTCTCCTCCGTGTTGACCTGTCCTCCGCTGTCGTTCTCTCTGACACTTCCTGTTTTTTGTCAAAATAAGAGTTAGTCGGTCATCTAAGATTACGGTACACCCTTTCTAACGTTAGCTACGTCTCTTATTTTGACAGAAAACGGAAGTGCCGACTGTTTACTTCTGCAGGAATAATGCAAATAATCGCCCCGGCGGTTATTCAGGTGGGCGTTTAATACGCAAAAAGGGTGCTGACCCCAGGCGTTTAAAAGAACCAGGCGGCTATTTGCGGCCCGGCGATTAATTGGTGAAATACGGTACCTAAATGTCTGGGTAGGTCGAGTGCCAGTTAACCTTTTCCAAGACCAAGAAGTCTCGTATCGATGTACTGCTGGACCTTCATCGTTTCATGGTTTACATTGTGAAACGGTCAGGTTAGGTTTAGACATCAAAGCTACTTGATCAGGTGTAGTTTAAGGTCACGGTTTGGGTCAATGCAAGTACCGTATTTCACCAATTAATCGCCGGGCCGCAAATAGCCGCCTGGTTCTTTTAAACGCCTGGGGTCAGCACCCTTTTTGCGTATTAAACGTACAAGTAAACAGTTGGCACTTCCGTTTTCTGTCAAAATAAGAGAAGTAGCTAACGTTAGAAAAGGGTGTACCGTAATCTGAGATGACCGACTGACTCTTATTTTGACAAAAAACAGGAAGTGTCAGAGAGAACGACTGGCAGCGCGAGTTTAACGCCCCACCTTCACACAGCGGAGGACAGGTCAACACGGAGGAGAACGGACAGCAAATGGACATAAATGATAACGTAAGAAGGAAGATAAATAAAAACTGTGACGCTACGTTTAAGCTTGGAGTTGTGAAATACAGCTGTCATCACAATAATGGCCTGGTGCAGGTCTGTGTAGAAATAAATAAAGGCCTGCAGCGAATAGCCGGCTATTAATTGGTGAAATACGGTATACTGTATTAGTTGTGTAACTCACGTACGAGATCCAACCTGCAGCCTCCTGGGTGTCTTTCATCCACTCCAACCATCACTTCATATCACCTCACCTGACGTCCTCCTTTCCTGAATATAAACAGGGAGGATAACAAGCTGCTTCCCAGAAATCCCAGCCGTTGCTTTTCCTGGTGAGGACGAGCTGACGGGATTCATGGAAAACGTCGTGTCCTTGGGAGAGACACTGAACCCAGAACTGCTCGCAAGATTAAACAGGTTGCACTTTGATTTCAAGCGAACTTTCTTTGTAAAGTTGAGGACGTTTTGGCGTCCGTCTTCAGGTTTTCTTCAGTTCAGTTAATAAGAAATGAAGGAAAGGAAGGAACAAAGACAGTATCGACGAAACCAGTCATTAGTCGAGCTTTAAAGGGCAGCGTTGTGTCTTTGTGTGGCGAAACAAGCCAAAACTTGTCTGACTTTGCAGGACACGAATGACTGAAATGATCTCCAAAGAGGTTTAATTGATAAGAATATCTATTTCCTGCATCCGAATCCAAGAAAGTCTTTGTTTCTGTACGTTCTGTCACAGTTTGAGGACAAACAGACGTCGTATTAATCCATCCGGCCCGATGGCGCTGCAGGTCTGCTCGGACTCAACCTCGACGTGATTCTGACTCGGTGTGACAGTCAGATGTGGACGTCTTCCTGCCTGTGTGGACTCAGCGTTTCACTGCCGGCTTTCACTTCCTGAGCAAAAACCAAAGTTATACAACAAGTAGTTCCGACCGAGCAATCTGATTGGTCAACAACACATTTTGACCGTGCTCAAATCAGCATTACAGCAGCCTGACTCATTACTCAGAGTATTACTCCGCCAAGTCTGTGACAACATTGTATCTCCATGGCAACATCGTAACTGTCAGAGCTGGAGCAGGAAACGGCGGAAAAATAAGCTACAAAATGGATCAGTTTGTTGTTAATTTTGATTTATTTGGCGGTCTCAGTTTGGATGAATGGATGGAGGAAGATGAGAAGAACCAAATGACAAAAAAGGAAAGATTTGTGGTAAATAAAGTGATAAATCTGTAACTTCTCTGTTCTTTATTATTAGATAATAATAAGATAAAGATGAAACAAGTCCGAGCTGAGTATTTTATTATTATTACTACTATTATTATTATTTAGAAACGTTATTTATTAATCATGAAAATAAATCACAAACCACCTGTCAGCTGCCACATTTATAGAATAAAGTGTCCCGTTTTACCGAGCGGGCCGAGCCTGTTCCCTTCGCTGTGAGAGACACTATTGTTTTATAAAAAAATATATATATATATATAAAAAATCAACACCTTTGTTATGACTTGGGCGATAAAAATAAGCATTTTCTGTTTATCTGTGCAGGATTGATTTAGGTCGTGAAATTCCGAGACGGCGATAAAACATTAACGTCAGCTCAGAGTTCACTCATCTGGGACTAGAAAATCCTCTCCGTTGCTCAGGTCGTTACTATGGGTCGGACTACTTGCTGTAGTGGTAAACTACGTTCCATTACACATAAGAGTAACTGACGGGGCTGGTTTTGTTTCAGTTATTAGTCAGACCCCATGTGTTTCCATGGAAACGCGACGCACACTCGCAAAAAACTTTAAAATTTGAGAGAAAATTGTCCGTCAACATGGATATATTTTGAGCATCAGCTGACACGTTCTGGGTTCACGGCAGAATCACAGGTTCAGTCAGCAGTGCGGTTCAGCCTCCTCAACAACATTTACTGTTTTTAAAAAGTGCGTGTCTAACAGCGTTTAATGTGAAGGAAGCTTGAAATGAAATTCAAACAGTTCATGGTTGAAAATGTCAATAAAAGGACGACAGAGGTGGTCGTCCTCTGTTCTGGTGACCTTCATGAAGCCAGTGGATATTTCTGATTTCCTCTTTTCTTCTTTTTTTTTTTTTTTTTAAACGAATGGATATTGCGGCCAGGAATAATTGATTAGAAATTGGTGGTGATCCAGATCTGGGATTTCTGCCAACAGAAGAGCTCCGGCGATGAAACAAACGGAGACGACGAGGCTGAAATCCAAGTTTCAAGGGGAAGTTTTTGGAGGCGCAAGAAATCAATTTAGCTTAAAATTGATTTGATATGAATCTTGTTGTTGTTGTTTTTCGAAGAGAAGGATGAATTGTGCAGCAGTGGAACCGCTTTGTTCTTATTTTTCTAGGAAACTACTTCACTGAAATCCACCTCAGGAAGTTCTTCATGTTCGTTCAATTATGCACGTTGGTTTTAGGACTTCCTTCGCTGACAGGGAAGGAAATGCTCGGTGACTATGAAGAGAATCCAATAAAAGGTGGTTTAATGCTGAAAATACCAAATCACGAAATACATTTTTCCTCATTTCATGTCAACAGTTTGTTCACCGGTGTATAAATACATGTCCGAAGTTTAACGTGCATGCTAAATCTGAACCTTCATCTTTAAGTCATGTGCAAATTCTCGAATCGCCGTGGATGATTTCCACGTGACGTACAGTTCGCCGCTACATTTTCATGGTCTAAAGCTCCGTTACGTGATCCTTTATGATATTTCCACTTGACTGAATTCAGCAGCTCCACAGTCTCTTTCAGATAATTTAAATATACTTCCTTTATAAACAACGAGCTCGTACAAGCCGAGCGGTTTGTCACCTGCTCGGCATCAAACGACACAGAAGTGCAGATGTTGACGAGTTCCTAGTAAAATGAGCTTTTCACAAGCTCGAGCAGGAGACAGGTATTTTTCCCAGGAACTGTTATTGTCTTTTCTTTTATCAGATGGATGCGGCTCCAGTGGGAAACCTCATGTTTACAGACACTGTTCTCCAGGAGCCGTATTCATAAAGATTCCTAGTACAAAGAGTTGCTCCTAGTGACGAAATTCTAAGAACATTCTTAGAATTATGACGTTTTCTAAGAATTTCCCCTTAAAGATGAGACTAAATCCTAGTAAAGATAAAAGTTATTCATAAAGCATCTTAGCCCTTAAAGGGATATTCCGGTGTAAGTTTAATCCATGGTCTAACACACCGTGACACCGAGTAAGACTCCCCCTCGAGAGGTCAAGTTAGCTGACCGCTAGCTTAGCTAGTTTTAGCAACCTCAGAAAAGACCGCACGATAACAACACACTGCAGCTTATGTCTCCAACTAGAAACCGCCATCAAAAAGCCACAATTAATGGTGAGAACAGCAGCAAACTTCAGCAACAGTACATGTACAGTCCCAGCACACAGTACGAAGCATCAAACATCTGCTAGCTTTGCTGGATTTGCATTAAAAACACAGCACAACTCACCCTCTCCTCCAGCAGCCTGCCTGTGTGGGGAAGCCCTGACGAGTCGATTACCGAGTGCAGTAGATTTCCGCAGCTCAAGGATGAAAATGACTGATTATTACTACATGGAACGCTCAGTTCTTATTATCGAGAGCTGACAGGGAAAATAAGGGAAGTAATGGAGTAATAATCAGACATTTTCATCCTTGAGCTGCAGAAATCTACTGCACTCGGTAATCGACTCGTCAGGGCTTCCCCACACAGGCAGGCTGCTGGAGGAGAGGGTGAGTTGTGCTGTGTTTTTAATACAAATCCAGCAAAGCTAGCAGATGTTTGATGCTCCGTACTGTGTGCTGGGACTGTACATGTACTGTTGCTGAAGTTTGGTGCTGTTCTCACCATTAATTGTGGCTTTTTGATGGCGGTTTCTAGTTGGAGACATAAGCTGCAGTGTATTGTTATCGTGTGGTCTTTTCTGAGGTTGCTAAAACTAGCTAAGCTAGCGGTCAGCTAACTTGACCTCTCGAGGGGGAGTCTTACTCGGTGTCAAGGTGTGTTAGACCATGGATTAAACTTACACCGGAATATCCCTTTAATAGAGACTAGATTCTATGATTAGGCCTGTCAATTTCACTGTCCATTCTATGCCCATTATCACTAAGAGCACACTTTTCTTTCTTTCTTTTTTTTTTTTAGATCAACCAATCACGCCTTCTAAAAGAATGCGTCATACCTAGCAACGGGGTCAACCACACCTCCTCACTAAGATAAAAGTTTCTGTCCCTTCCTTGCTCAGAGTTGCTCTGAGGAGTTTCTTGAATCACTTCTAAGCTAGAACTCCTTGCTAGAAATGTTTAGGCTAAGATAGGAGCTCTCTGAGAGGACTCTCAGAATCTTTATGAATACGGCCCCAGGTTTACCGTAATGACTGGATTAGCAGACGGTCTATCAGAGCTGCAGTTGTGGTTGTGCAACATCCCCCAGTTTCGAGGGGTCAGGATGTTTCTTCTGTCTTCTGTTGCTATCTAGTAAGGTTATTTGTGGTGAAATGAATAATTCAACAGAGGCTGTAACAGTCTGTTCTCACGCCAAATGCATCAAATACGGCCGCTTGGTCGGTGTACGCTTCCAGGTACGACGGACTTTAATGCACTGGAGTGAAGAGCGATGAGTCAGGAGGTGGTCGGATGGATCTGAGAATCATAATTAAAGGTTGAAATGAAATCAAAAACACTGGACTTTCCCAACAGAGACTGAGGTTTCCTTCCCCCTTTGTGACCACGAGGGATTTTTTTATAAACGACGTCACCTAAAGCAAAAGTCTCACGTCATAATGTGAGTCAGGAGTCTTTATTTTGAAAGTGTCGTAGCATCTTAAGGCCTCTCTGATGAGTGGGAGTCAGGATGTGTTGGCTCTAAACAGTAAGTCAACACATCAGGTGGACGTGTTTGTCAAATTAACCAATAAAATCCTTTTCTCTTCTTTTTACCACACAGCATCTTGTCACGGTCGATGTCGCCTCTTTGTGAATGTCGTATATATATAATAGATCAGGATGAAAAGCCCCAGACGGCCTTGTACAGTAAAGAAAAACCCAGTTTTAACTGTGTCAGATCGCTCTCTGCTCCGACTCTCTGATCTGACTGACGATCACAAGTGACATGATGGAACCACAGCGTACGTGATCTGACCCAGTTTGTGAATCTATACAGTGCATCTACTGTATGTCAGTCTATACCGTCCTGCAGACGCACCATGTTTATATAAGAGGCAGCTGTGCTCTGATGAATGAGCTCGTTATCGCAGCGACTCCACGACCTTTCGGTTTCTCTTCTCATTTAGAAGCTGTGAGAAAATGAAACGGATGACGTAATCCGGGAATTACCTCGGCCCTGGTTCCTCCTGCGAGCTCCACAAACAGCCTGCGGGATCTTTTGTAGTGGATATCACCCAAAATAATCTCTGTGTCGAACACAAGTTTATGAGACTTATGAACACCACTAAGTGTCTGACTACACAATAACTGGGCAGGTTTGTCTGTAAACACGACGTTGATGAGTTAGAATAGTTCGGTTGTGATGACGTTTAATGTCAGTGACGACTTCTGCGGTCTCATTTAGCTCGCTTGTTAGCAACCCGCTGTGTTTTTAAGACACGTGAGCGCTTTATAATTAAACTGTGGGACATTTTAATCATTTTATTTCACCGTTTTTCAGGCATTTAACCGAAAAACCAAAGAAATTAAGACACTGACTTTGAGACGAGGGAACAGGAAGTGCAGAAATGCAAACTACAAACCACTCTGTGTGTTTATTTTGTATTTGTATACCAAAAATGATGCTGGTTGTTAAGTTGTAAATCAATAATCCAGCAGTTGTTAGGACGGAAAATACACAGGTGAGCTGTGTTTTGGCAGCCAGGTGTGGAGCTGCAGGTGAATAATGCGTCATCGCTGTAGCTGGTCAGGGAGGAAGCTCATCGTATCTGAGGCTGATGACGCGCTGGTTGCAGTCACCGTGCTGCTGTTTGTGTGTGCAAAATGGATTTGCTAGAGCTGAATCAAACAGAGTCGAGCGTACATGCGTGCACACACATCGTGCATCTATGTGTGGTGGAGGGGGGGTGGTGGAGACACTGGTGGGGTCGCAGGACGGTGAGGGTGAGGAGGGCTGACAGCACCAGCAGAAGCGCCCGCGGCGTTCTGTACATGAATTAGCTCGCCTCACAAGTCTGCGCAGGAGAACCGGTTCGCACCACCAGAGTCGGGGCAGCCCCCGAGGTGACAGGATGATTTGTTTCACACAATCCAAATGACCTGTTTTTTCTTTCTTATTGGCGCTGACAGACGCAAACCCCCCTCGTAGAGACGTCGTCAAGCACCGGTTGGGTTTACATCACACACATGATCTGAACTGCACGGCTCAGTCTTCACTCGATGTCACGCAGCCATGTTGTCGTGTTTGTGGATGTAACGTATACGGAGCAGAGTGCAGTGTGTAACTCCTCCTGGTTAAACTGCTGCACTAATTGTGACTACGTTGATTATTCAGACTGCCGGGCAAATAAGCGAGCGCACCATTTTTTCCCTCTGATGCGAACAATAAAAAGGGCCGAGCCAAACCTCCTGAATGTCAGCGGCGTGTCGGCTCCTGCAACCGGCTGCTTCTTGTTTTGTTTTTTTTTCATTCGTGTGTTTTTTTTTCTCTCAGCAACACCTCCTCTAGTGTTTCTCAGGGACAAGCAGGCACAGGCAGGCAGGCAGGCCGGCCCACATTACACCATCGCTAATAACAGAAGTTGGACGCGAGCCATGGGAAAAATAAATCTGTAACACTTCGTGTTGGCTGTGTTCCTGCCAGCCAGCATGTGCATGAAGTAATCACTCCAGTTCTCATGAAGGGCATATCTGGTCGCGGTCCGGTCTGCACTCGTCTATCGTGTACGGTAACCCGAGAGGGATTTACCCTCCGGAGTAGTACAGTACGACTGCCATCAGACTTTTATCTCGTACGTCTCTTTTGCAGGAAGTTCTTGTTCATGCTTTGGAAAAACCTGAGGAGGATCGCACAACCGACTGCTGCAAAAACAAATCTCACAGATGCACTTTTTTAAAAATGCAGCATGTGCGTGTGTGATCTGTAGTGAGGCCGCTCGGGTGTTAAAGGGAAAATTCTCCCTAAAAACCTGCACACATTTTGCTTTTTCAGTGATTTTCGACATTCAATCAGTCTCAGCACTTTAGCTGAATTAAACCGAGGATGTGATCGGGTGAATTGTTCCATTCGCACTTGAATTACCGACCATCCAGGATCATAAATGTATTTGTCAGATATTAATGCAAATGGGTTTTCATTTGAACGTAGCGCTCACAGCTGCGGAGGGGGGGAAGATGTGCCGATATCCCATTAAAGTCACGCTGAGCCGCTGTCACACTGTACTTCCATTATTCGCCATCGATGAAGCGGATCCGGCGCTCGACTCCGTGTGACATCACAACTACAGCGGCTGTGGTTTTTTTTTGAGTAAATCACATTTTTACAGTCTGATCAGAAATGGAGACTACGTGACGTACGTTTCACAGCGGAATTCCCTCTTTTTTTAAAATTTGCAGCAGCGACTGACGGGGGATCGAGTCTCTGACCTGAAACTTGTCAGTCATGATGATGAGCTGTCACGCAGCCTGAGGCCTCTGCAGGAGGCCGAGGACGACATCATCGCTCTTTCTACTTTGATCGCTTAATCGATACGAAATTCCTGAGCTCAGCTAACGAGCATCGCATCGTAGCATCAACAACATCACCAAACCCCCTAAATTCAGGCAAATGAGGAATCCAGGTCAGAGCGCACGCTGAGTGATGAGATCTAATTATTGGTGTTTGCACGTTAAAGTTGGTTACAGGTGTAAACCACGACAACACTGCAGCTAACCCGCTAACGACGTAGCCTTTTAGCCTACGGCGGTTATCTGCTCGCTCTTTATCCTCGTTTGAATCTACGAGGTTACAAAACTTGGCACGAGATTAAGCAACCGGCGGAGGAACGTTGGGCAACACCGTGCAGCTCTGAGTCATCGGCATGAGAACCGTCACGGGCCGCCTCCCAGCAGAAATGCCTCGTCGATGCGCCCTGATTGCTGGGTACACATACCTGTTACAAATCACAGGTGTCTGGACGAGCACGACATTCCTCAGCGCTCTGCACCAGACCCGTTCGCTCCCCATGAGAACGGTGTTGACTTTACTACAGGTGAACTCCACCCTGGCTTAGCGAAGGCTTAAGGCTCATATTCCTCCCTGCAGCACCTGAATCATATCGCTATCTATAGTGCTGACGTGCCGGCGGCGGTGTACGACGACTCTGATGCACGCTGATACGCTCGCTATTATTTCACTTTCATGAAATCGACAAGTCTGGACAGAAGTTTTCCTCACTTGTTCTTGTTATTTTATTTATTTAAAAGTATTTTCCACCATTTTATCCCTTTTTATTTAAGATCTGTTTGTGTTTCTTGTCGTCTCTCTTCCAGTCGTTTCTCTTCTGCATGGTTTTATTCTATATTAGGTCTCTACCAAGTTAAAATGAAGGTGGATGAATGAATAAGCCAGGGTTTGTTGGAGCCAAGAGAAACAAGAGAGTCAGAGATAACAAAAATAAAACAAAGGTATTGTGGAGAAAAGACACTCACGGAAAAAAATACTTCACAACCATTATCGGGGCGAGTGCTGACATGTAGCGGTGTAATCTTATTAAATCCCCCCGAAACCACAAGACTTTGTTTTTTTATGATACGTGTAATCTCCTCATCGTTTGTTCTGGTCCTCAGATGAACCACGGTTTGGTTTTATTTTCCGTGTTACCTCCAACAGAAAGACGACCGTCAGCTCTCGGGTGCAAACGGCAGAATCATTCTTTACTTGCATGTCGTTATAGATGACAGGAAACGGGAGAGAGAGAGAGAAGCAACAGAGGGGTTCGACTTGAACCTGTTGAAGTGCTGAAATATCTTTTAACGACAGCTGGTCGTGTACGGAGCTTTAAAGCCGAGGACGTCGGCCTGCTGCTAGCGTAAAGAATAGATCTTTGGTTTCATGCTTGCCTTAGTGTTAAGTGTGTTGTGTTGTGTGCATAGTGCATCTGATTGGTAATTGGTCGGTGCTGGCAGAGGCACCTGTAAGAGATCCATCTCCTCCACAGGGCGGAGGGGCCGAACTCTGCAGCATCCCTCACACAGATGGACCTCACAGCGGGGCGGCGGTCCATGCGAACCCCCCCCCCTCGCCCCCACCTCACCAACGGATGGTGTATCGCAGCGGGGACGTCGTGTCACATCAATCCCAATAAAGGCTTGGCCCGCCTCAGCGCTGACATTTAGATGTTGTGTGTTCTCGTGGTGAGAAAAAAAAGGCACGGAGTTTTCTTTTGTGTGTTTTCTTTTGGCGATGGAAGAATGAGCCTCTGGTGCCAACGGGCTTTTTTTTTTTGTTGTTCTTTCCTTGTGGGAGGTTTTTGTCTGTGAGTGTAGTTTTGTGCCTGCATGCATGTCAGAAGTGGAGAGTGACAGTTCAGTACAAAGCACATAGTGTTACCTGTGCTTGAACTGTGTATGGTTGTGTAGATGGCATTTAAACTATGTTGGCAGCTGTAAGATCGTTCATGTGTTCAAATCATTTATTTTAAAAGTGAATATACAGAAACACATGAAACTGTTAAAAACGTGAAGAAAATTAGTGTTTTGTTGATGTGGGACTTCTCCAACAGGCTAACGTCTGTGTTAGCTTATCCAACAGGCTAACGTCTGTGTTAGCTTCTCCAACAGGCTAACATCTGTGTTAGCTTCTCCAACAGGCTAACATCTGTGTTAGCTTCTCCAACAGGCTAACGTCTGTGTTAGCTTCTCCAACAGGTTAACGTCGGTGTTAGCTTCTCCAACAGGCTAACATCGGTGTTAGCTTCTCCAACAGGCTAACGTCTGTGTTAGCTTCTCCAACAGGCTAACGTCTGTGTTCGCTTCTCCAAAAGGCTAATGTCGGTGTAAGCTTCTCCAACAGCCTAACGTCTGTATAAGCGTCTCCAACAGGCTAACGTCTAAGCTTCTCCAACAGACTAACGTCGTTGTTAGCTTCTCCAACAGGTTAACGTCGGTGTTAAGCTTCTCCAACAGGCTAACGTCGGTGTTAGCTTCTTCAACAGGCTAACATCTGTGTTAGCTTCTTCAACAGGCTAACGTCTGTGTTAGTTTCTCCAACCGGCTTACATCGGTGTTAGCTTTTACTAGCTTTGTAGGATTACCAGTGACTATAGCATGCTAACACAACATGTAAATAAATCAACTTTGGAGCTACTTGTTCGTCCCGACAAGCTAACCTGTTCTGGACCTGCCTGGCCAGATGAAATTGGTTTCAACCTCTGTCTTTTTTTTAAATGTACGCAACTGCTCACACAGTAAGCCTGACTCATGTTGCTGTAAAGGGAATAAATAAAACATCCTGCATAGAAAATAAATAAAACAAGCTTGAACAATCATTTGCTTCCTGATGGACGTCTGACTTCAGCCATCGTAAAACCAACACAGACATTGTTTCCTATAAATCATGAGACATATCGTAGTAGTAATGTGCACATCATAAAATCTGAAACAACAGAAACCCTACGATTAAATCTACTGTATGATCTCGAGGATTAACTGTGGGGACTGTATAACATTCTTAACCCCTACGCTGACAGACCGAGCCACTAACTAGGAGCTTATTTACTCGACTGTACTCAATTACTGTAAGCAAGAAAAGATGTGGAAAATATAATTGTATGCTCCGTTTTGGCGATGATGGAAGAAAGCCACAGAGAGAAACTCTATAATAATGTTTATTTTTTCATTGGCTCCCATGTTTGCTGAAGGTCTTTCTTGTTTTCGTGCAGAGCGTCACTCGACTCTCACGACTGTGTACGTTTTAATCATGGGTGGCCTCCGTGAGCTCAAAACCCCCTCGTTTCTGATTAATTGAGAGTCCAGTTTATCTCAAAATCAGACTTAAGCCATTGTCTGCCCACCTTGTTGTCAGCAGCAGCAGCGCCACTGAATCATTTAGGATGTAAGTTAGCCCACGCACTTTTCCTCGCCCTCTCCCCAAACTACTTTTTTACAGCTCAGAAACAGCATGAATCATCCCACTGTCAATCATTTCTGCACCATACTGCATACAATTGCATTATTAAGGAGCAAACACGCTCGTAAAAAACCCGGGTTCAGTCCCCACAGCGCCAGAATCTTCTGCCTCAGCTCTGCAGGGCAACTACAGTCTCGTCGGTGAGGGCAGATGTCGGAGATAATGAGGTGAATATTGGATCGTTGCACCCACAGAACAGTTGTTTGGCCACAAATCACTCGGATTAAAATAAACAAGCTGCTTTTTGAAAACAGTCTTTTTGGTTTTGCTGGAAGTGTAAGGAACAACACAGTCAAATTAAATAGTTTGGAGAAGGCTGAGACGCCAACTTGTTTGGTGATCCCACCAACACGGGTCGACCCATGTATTTCCTTTTAAGGATCCAGGAGCCAGAATAGGAAAAGTCCTGTCGTCCTATTACAGAAGCATTTCCTCCACAAACTCATGGTTGTGTCCTCCTCTTTAGACGGAACTCGCTGTATTTATTACGTAGGCTACATGATACTGCCTGGATCCGTGACACCGGCTGTCTCACTTGTCTCTGGCTGATGGGAGACATTAATCCTGTTGGTGGAGGAGTGAATATACATCCCTATTAATGCATGGACCAGGAAATGTAAAGCTAAAGGGCTAGCGTCAATGTTAGCGTCTCCAACATAGCTTCTGTAACAGGCTAACATCAGTGTCAGCTTCTCCAACAGGATGACATTGGTGTTAGCTTCTCCAACAGGCAAATGTGAGTGTTGGCTTCTCCAACAGGCTAATATCAGTAGGCTACTAGCTTCTCCAGCAGGCTAACGTCTGTCTTAGCTTCTCCAACAGGCTAATGTGAGTGTCAGTTTCTCCAACAGGTTAACATCAGTAAGCTACTCGCTTCTCCAGCAGGCTAACGTCTGTCTTAGCTTCTCCAACAGGTTGATGTCAGTGTTGGCTTCTCCAGCAGGCTAAAATCAGTAAGCTACTAGCTTCTCCAACAGGATAACATCTGTCTTAGCTTCTCCAACAGGCTAACATCAGTGTCAGCTTCTCCAACAGGCTAACATTGGCGTTAGCTTCTCCAAGCAGGCTTAACATCAGTAAGCTACTAGCTTCTCCAGCAGGCTAACGTCTGTCTTAGCTTCTCCAACAGGTTGATGTCAGTGTTGGCTTCTCCAGCAGGCTAAAATCAGTAAGCTACTAGCTTCTCCAACAGGATAACATTGGTGTTAGCTTCTCCAACAGGCTAACATCAGTGTCAGCTTCTCCAACAGGATAACATTGGTGTTAGCTTCTCCAACAGGCAAATGTGAGTGTTGGCTTCTCCAACAGGCTAATATCAGTAAGCTACTAGCTTCTCCAGCAGGCTAACGTCTGTCTTAGCTTCTCCAACAGGCAAATGTGAGTGTTAGCTTCTCCAGCAGGCTAAAATCAGTAAGCTACTAGCTTCTCCAGCAGGCTAACGTCTGTGTTAGCTTCTCCAACAGGCAAATGTGAGTGTTAGCTTCTCCAATGGGCTAACATAAGTGTTAGCTTCTCCAACAGGCAAATGTGAGTGTTTATCCAGCAGGCTAATATCAGTAAGCTACTAGCTTCTCCAACAGGCTAATGTGAGTGTTAGCTTCTCCAATGGGCTAACATCGGAGTTAGCTTCTCCGGCAAGTTAACGTCAGTGTTAGCTTCTCCAGTAGCCTTTCAGTCATAATATTTTATTTTTCATGTTGTTCCCAACTTTGCCACTGACTTACAGAGCTAACAACAGTTGGTGGCAACTTAGATTCAGAATTAGCAAAGATCATCCACTTCATCCTGAACTGAAACAAAAGACTTCAGACTCATTAGTTTTTGTAATGAGTCAAGAGGGATTTCACAGGATTTCACAGCACCTGAATCTGCAAACCAACACACTCCTGCAGTTTGTTTTTTTTAAAAGTCATCCTCTGTTAGCCGTCTGGTGTCACAGGGAACAGACTGAGGAGACACACCTGTGGGGGGGAGCGAATGAATGAGTCGTCTCCACGTTACGTAACGCGCCGCCGTGTTCTGCAAAACATTGAGTAACTGCTTCTCCTCTCTGTCTGAGTCCCCGCTCAAGACATTTTGCTGTAGTAAGACTCCAGAGGAATGTCTGTGTTTGTGTGTGTGTGTGTGTGTTGCAGCCTCTTTTACTGTCTGTTTACTCGATCGTGCCGGACTCTTAAAAGTAAGATGAAGAAAAAAAGACGGAGAGGGCGAGAAAAAACAAAAAAACTTTGCAACGTCTCACAAAGAAAAGTAAAGACCGAAAACCAGAGAAAGAGAAAAACAGACAGAACAGCAGCCGAGAGAGTGACGGAGAGAGAGAGAGAGAGAGGGAGTGTGTTACGTAACTTTGTCCTCGAGAAGCTCTGCCAGAACTCGGCTTGGCTCGGCCCGCTACTACGACGACAGAGATTTTCTCATGGAACGGATTAAACGGTCGCTCGAGCGGGAGGCCTGCAGATGCACCATAGATTCCCCCCTTTTCGCTCCTCCAGCTCCCACAAAGTGTAGTAAAACACTTCGGTGCACTCTGAATCTACGTCCTGAGGACGCTCAGACGTAGGAACAGCATGTCTTCACTTACAGGAAGACATTTAGAAGTTTTTACACGAGGGCTCGGTGTCGTTTGACCCTTTAACTCCCTGTTAAAGCTCATCCGCCATCGGATTCCTGCCATTTCTTTTGGTGCTTATGTGTTTGAATCACAGTTTGAAGCAGCACTAACCTTTTTTTTTATTATTGTAATTTAAATATCTGAGCTTGGGTGCAAGTTTTCCTTCTGAATTATGAAGAGTTAGTTTATAAAAACATCCAGCTGCTAACTTCTAAAGGATTTGGACACTAAAAAGTAACCGTGGAACAAAAAACTTGACTGGATTTCATATTCGTAGCATGAAGAAGGTGTGAATGTGATTTTGTCTCTAGTCGCGAGTGCAATTCTGGAGTATTCAGAGCTGCAGGTATCTTATCTACGTTCTCGAGAGACAGCTGACCAACACAGAAATCCTGAGACAGACTTTTACTGAATTCAGTTGGTCGTGATGCAAGATCGAACCTCTGACGGTGAGTCAGACCGCTGGAAAAAATAAAAAATACTTGCTGACAGCAGTTTAGTAAACAGATTTCAGCTCAGGTTTGTGGTTCACGCCAAGAGAAATGATCTGAAACTCATGTGGTGTCGCGAGGTTAAAAGATTTTTCACAAATCCTTTCCCTGAACGACCGATGATTCCTGAGGGCTGTTTTCAGAGAGACGGTTCAAGAAAAGCAGTTTTTTTTTATTGTGGGAAGCAGAACTCCAGATGACTCACAAACCAAACCAGCTGATTAAGCTTTTTTTTTTTTTTCCTAAAGCCACTTTAGAACTGATGCGATCAGTTAAAGTCAAAGTCTGTGAAAACAGCCGCTCGGTCGTGACTCACGCAGAGAGAAAAATGAAATGCTAGAAAGGGAGAACCTCGCTCGAGACCTCAGGCTGAGGCCGGACGGGGGGGGTTTTCTCTTGTGGACGGCAGGAAGCCTCCTCCAGGCGACGGATGATACGTTTATATTACAAAACACTTCCAGGGAAAACATCCGATGATACGTCAGAGTGAGAAGGGAAGTCGGTGAATCTGACTAAACATAACACGAATAAAACTTTCAAACGTTACCTCATCCGTGAACTTTTCTGCCTGAGTCACACAGCAAGATACGTTTCCATGGCGACGGCAGTGAAGTCGACGACTCCCGCGATCCCACGCGACGTCACGATCGTCCCGGAAACAAGGAAAACTCAATAAAAAGTGAGAAGGTGACGTGAAGGAACGACTCAAAGCAGCATTTTTCATTTCAGCCACTAGGGGGCAGTATAACAGGCTGTAACACTAACAATCATTTAAAGTTGGATGTCTGACAAATTTAAATCCAACAACATTAATATTAATCCCTGAGAGTTGCTTCAGCTGTTAAACAAAACAAAAGACGTGAGTCTTTACTGTCGAGCAACCCGGCGACTGAATGCTATTCGAGTAAAACTACGTATTTCTGTTGGTTTGAACGTTGTTGGGAACATTTGGGATAACGTAAGTACTCAACAAATATGTAACATATGTAACAACCGTCTAGTTATTTATAGTCATCCTTAAAAATGTACATTTCATTATTTTCGCAGCGTTTGATTTGTCCGTTCTGGGCTACTGTAGAAAAAGGCCGACAAATTCTTCATTTGAGGAGAGAAACACGGTGTTGTAGTTGCAGAGTACGAGTGCACAAAGCACTAATTTGGGGGAAACGATTTGTAACCCGAGAGCTCAAACGACTCATTCGAGGGGACGGGCTGCTGTTTTTATGCAGCGGCGCGGGTGGCGAGAATCTCCATTAAACTGTAAAAACTGTAATAAACGCGACCTAAATCAGCTCGAGGGGGAATCTGAGCTACAGTACGTTAACGAAAAGTTAAACCTTCACACTCTTCCGCTAACGACTCCGCCGTCCCATTTACCACCTAATTGGGCTCTCAAGGATAATGGCCTGTTTGTTTGTTTACGTGTGAGTGTGTGGACGTGTTTCTCAGCTTTGTGTGTGTGTTTTTTTGGGAGATGGCCCCCTTTTTTTTTTTTCCTCAATGTTAATGTCAAGCGAACGAGGTAGATCTATGGCAGGTGTGAGAACAGCTTGAGGCTCGTGTCATTAGCCCGCCGCCACCGGTGTCGCTCCGTCCTGCGCCGATCCAGCCTGGCACCATCCGTCCGCCACATGCCACACACACACACACACACACACACACACACACACACACTCTTTTTATTAAAGTGTGCATTCGCCGGTCTCTCTGTTTGTGGCTGTTTTAAACTGATTATGAGGAAACCCGAGGCAGACTCCACGAGGAGCTGGCTGCACTTTGTTTTCGAGCCGAGACGGGCTCGGATCGGACCCAGCTGCCCCTTCTGCACACATTTCAGGTGATTTAATCTCTGTTTTACCTTAAATAGATTTCACGCGGGTCACACTCCGTGTCCGTGTGTTGGTTACACAAAGACAAAAAGCTGTTTTCGTCCTCCAGATTTTAACCGGAGATGAGAAGTGAGAGCAGAGCGCCGGGTGTTGAAGGATGTCATCTCGAGCGTTTGACACTTTTCCCGAGCGGACAAGAGTCAACACGAGCGGAGGAGCTTTCGGTTCGGTGGGGACAAAGTGACAGACTGCCCCGGTAAGCCTTTGGCACTGTCATCACGCTGCATTGTGGGTAACGCCGCGTGACACGACCACAGGAGTCGGAAAATGAATTTTTTCCACCGTGGGCGCCGTTGCCGCGGGGCGATTAACAAGGTAAATGTTACTCGATACTAATTAACACTTATTGATGCTGATTAATGTGCGTTTAAGTCGCCATGAATGTTTAATTCCTTGTTGCAGGCGGCGAACCAATCAGATCGCCCGTGTGCACGCTCGACGGAGGAGAGGTAACACGCAGTCGGTGGTCGTGAGAGCTTTTATCTCTGAAGCTCGTTGACATTTCCAATAAATCTGTCTTTCACACTTCAGCACACCGAACAGCTAATATCTGCTTATTGCAGGTTACCAGCCGGTTTACCTTATTTTACCTGGAGAGCTGCAAAACCCGTCCTGCAAATGTTTATAACCTATTTTTGTGCCAAACTGACTCATGCATTCAGGTACAACCGCAGTCTGCTGCCTCAGGCGGCGCCGGAGGAGGCACGGTGCAAAAAATACTGGTGCTTAATCCAAATTGTGCCCGTGAAAAGTAGAGGTTTACATTTAAAAGCTGTTTGGAAAATGTTTTCAACCTGTAGACAAAATTAGAGATTAATGTCAAGATATTGTTCCATGATGTTCTGGAGGAATCCCCCAACAACATGTTTAATTGAGGATCTTAACATGCAAAAGTAATTTTCCCTGTTAACATCTTAGTTTAACCTTGCAGGTTATATCTGTAAGACATACATCAGCCCAATCGCCAGAGTAACAATGAGAATATGGCACCGATGTGGCGTTATTACAGCCAACGAGGCTCGAGTCACACCGGTGGATATTTTTAAAGACACCTCGGGGACATTTCTGACCATTTTCCTGGAGACCAACACCGAGCTATTCTCCGGGGGAAAGTCGGATCATCTCCATCCGCGATCATGGCAACCAAAACGGGTATTTTAAGCCAAATCAGTGGGTTTTGTGCCTAAACGTGAGCAGACTGAAGCAGAAAATGTGCATTTAGATAACATTTATTCTGGCGACTGGGTTGCTGGAGGAGGATGGCATGGCGTGGCTGCCAAGCGAGAAACCACTGCTTCAGATGACTTCTGATATTTGTAAGCATGAAACCAGCAAATCAGTACAAATTCTGAACAAGTCTTTAAAGCCAGAACATCACCAAGTGGCTTTTGTGCCTAAACCTTAGCCAGACCATAAGCACAGCGTTGCTACAACAGGTCTGTGGCGACCGGACCGGTGATGTCACCGCTGGGTGTGACGGAGCGCACACACACCTGCACACACCCAAACACAGCCAGGTGACTGATACTGCTGCTGGTGTGGTCAGATGAGCAACAGACTGGAAGGTTTAATCCAAAGAGCTTAATATTAAATTCACTATTAAGCTTGTTTGAATCACGTCACTTAAAAAAACAGTTAGCTAATGCTAGTCGGGAAGCTACAAACCGTTGACGTTACTCGTTTTGTGTGATTAAGCGACACGTGTTGCGTTTTACCAGGTCGTCTCCTGCAAAAATCCCATTAAAACTGCTAAGATATACAAATTTTAAAGCACACAGAGGCTGAGAGAAACATTTATATATGTGTTTTATTCACTGACGTGCAGTCGGCATGTGAACTGGACCTCTCTGTACCGTCTGAACCGAGCCCGGCGGCACCGCTCCGCTTTAACCTGACTGTAATATTGTTCCGCGTCGCCTTCACATGTTCCCAGCGTTGCAGCGCCGTAAAGGTTCAGCGGGGTCACGTCTGCGCTCCGTTACAGCTGCTGTGGAGCTTGTTCGTTGGCCCGGGCGCCCTGCTGCACACACTGACCACACACAGACACACACACACACACACACACACACACACACACGGGACGACCTACACACCAGCTTGTGATCACAGCGCTCATTGTCTGCGTGAGCCGGGGTGGCACAAACAAACACAAATGGTTTCCATTCTTGCAGGAGATCAAACACACACACACACACACAAAATTCCCCCCACACACACACGCAATTGATTTGACATACCAGCCCACATACTGAGAAACACACACTCTCACACACACACACACACACACAGTCCACAGAGCCCGATATAGAGTCCATTACTTTGGAATGCCACACTGCTTTCCACCGAACACGAGATGTGCTCCGACCTCGCCGGGCCCAACCGACCGGCGTGAGTCACACAGGACTCCCGACAAAAGTTACCCGTGCGGCTGCAGGGACTCCATGTTTAAGGACAGAGTGACTCACAAACCGCCCAAGATTACCCCGACATTAAAAACCCACAGCTTGTGTAAATACGGCTCTATTATTCCCGCTGAGCTCTCTCATTCACTGTTTGCAGTGGAGTGATTCATGCAGTCGCGACACGTGACCCCGCAGAGCGAGCCGGAGAGCGAGCACTCGCACCGGAGGGGGGTTTCCCCGCTGAAAATGGACGGTGCTGCAAAAAAAAACAAAAGTCCTCCTGTAATTTCTGTTGAGATTAACAGATGCGAGCTCAGGGGAAAATCTGACTGTGTGACATCATCGAAGGCTGCTTGAGAGCCGTACCGCTTTTTTAAACATCGAGGATGATGCAAGAAACAAACACGTTTCGTCATTTTTAAAAAAGGAAATACGAGAAAGAGATCATCTCTCACATCTTCACTGATAAAGAAATAGAATTCAGTCGGTGCACACTTTCTCCTGAACGACTGAAGCAGACGAGGACGTGTTTTAAAACAAAAACAACAAAAAAAGCCTGTGAAATGTCTCCGTACAGCTTGTTTGGCATGATACGAGTTTACAGAAGCCCCCGAGATCCCAAATTGATTTGAGAGAACATAATTCAGCCGCTGTTTGAGGCTGAACGTTTCACTGTCGCTGCCAAGACTCGAGCGTTGGCGTGCGCCGCCGTCTGAAGCCGTCCGGGAGAAACGCTGCTGCACCGTTTTGCCGTGAAGCTCCAGAAATGTTCTCGTGAACTTCATCTTTCCGCTGAGCAGACACCGACTGGATTTTTCATTTGTGGGTGAACTTTTTTCCTTTTAATACACCAGGAGGAGACGACCGGGCTTGAAATCAAGCAGCGGGGAAACCGAACTGCAAAGACAGAATCTCGACCTGAAACGACAACATGGCAGCTGAGGAGTCTGCAGGGTTTTTATTCTTGTAATCGTTTTTCCTTCCGCTTTCTGAATCTCAAACAGGACTGTACAGTGTGGAGACGTACAGGCCAGGTGAGCGGGTTCGTCTGGCACACTGAACTTAAACCGTATTTTAAAAGGTGCAACATGTAGAAGAGCAGATTGTTTAAGTTCAACACCAGGTTTTCAGATTTTGACGTTTCATTTCATTATGTTGCATCTGAGGCCCCGTCCACACGTACCAAAACGATCAAAATGAAGAGACGGAGCATGCGCATAAAGCTTTAGCGCTGTATACAAACAGACAGCCGAAGGAGAAACCGAACACAACAAGAAGAAGACGGAAGTAGCTAGTCGGTGGTCCATAATCCTTTTTTGCTCAGTGTCATGGCAGAGGAGCAGAATATTTTGTTCTAACCCTGCATGTAGTCCGCCATTGTTGTTGTTGTTGTAATGAGACGCCGCGGTGTTCAGAGGTCAGGGCGAGAGGTTGAGGGGCGGGGCGTCACCGTACACTTCCCCTCTAAACTTACTGATACTTTTTTTTTTTTTAATCACATAAGCGAATAATCTCACATCCCGTTGGCTGTTCAGCTCTCTGCTTCAGGCTGCGGCCACAGTAACGTTACACACGGCCGATCATTTGTTCGTGAACATCTTGATGTTGATTTGGGGACAATGACATGACTGGTAAGCTAGCTAGTCTTGTTGTTAAACATACTGTCAGATTATATTTACTGTTCGTCAACCGTACGCAATGTTATCGACTTTGAATCTTGCTAGCATAGCGTTAGCTTTCTGGCTCACCGCTGAGCGGACTGAGAATATCTCCCGTTGCCAAGTCGTATCTAAGGTCCGTCCTATTTACTGGAGAGAGTGAACAACGTTTCCGTTGCATAAGAACCTTACGGGAGGGTAATGGTTGTTCCAGGTATTAGTCAAACCCTCAGGCGTTACCAGGGAAACTAAGTTATTGCCTGTCAAAAACTTTATATTTTGATTGTAAAATGCATGAAAATATAAATTAATGGTCTTAATTTCTTTTCTTTGGCAAGTGACCATGGTATAAGCGGGATAATGCCCTTCGAGGTGTCCATTAACATAAATGAATGGACTTCGCGGAAGCAACCACGCCTCCGCGTCGTCCATTAATTTATGTTAATGGACACCTCGTCAGGCATTATTCCTTACGTAAACCCCTCGGTTAGGGTGAGGAAAAGATCACGTTTCGGCTTAAAATTCCTGGTTTTTGTCAGAGATCTCCTGACATCTTGTCAAAAAAACATCCAGTTTTGTCGCCTCCAAACGGAAAAGTTAGCTCATATTGAAAGTGGAACGTTACATGACAGCTGTTGTAGAAATGTGGATAGGTACGTAAGACACATACAATTTTTGGTTCGCAGAAACATAAATGTTTAACTGGACTGTTGCACCGTTTGACGACAGGAAGCTGTTTATAATCTGAGGCCTCAGTTCAGACGTATAATTGGAAGGCAGTGATTATTACAGGTTGAATTAGGGGAGAAACTTCACAAAACCCGACTTGCTATTTATATTTATTTCATTTCCTTGGCTGTACTTCCTTATGCTGAGCCCACAGGGGTGTTCTCTGATTCATAAGGAAGAAAAAAAAAACTGTGAATCAAGCTGTGGTGCAAACGAGCTCTCAGAGGGAAACTGTCCACCGGCTATTAGTCGACTTCCTCACCAGCCACAAGCGCAAATTGCTTCAGCTTTTAAAAAACCGGCGTCGTCATGCCCTGCCGTCGCTGCATCTTTATACCTTGAGTGTTTTTTTTTAAGAGAAACCTAAAAGGAAACTCCCTCCAGTGTGCTGCGACGTGTAAATGAATTTGGCAAATTGGTTTGGAGGGCTTCCATTATAAACAAGCTATTACGAGATTATAATATGATTTACACGTCGTTTGAATATGCATGACCACGACGGATGCAAAGAGGATTTATTATTTTTTTCGCCGGGGCTATTAGGCAGCTTTCCAGTCGTCGCACATTTGTGAGGGAATTCCACGGCGTGCTGACCAAAAACCTCTCGTGAATCCGTGAATCTGTGGCCTCTGATATCCCGTGAGATGATTTAAAGCGTTTTAACAATTATTATTCTTTCCAGAATCGTGATAGTTTCGACTGGTCAGCCTTTCCACAGCCCGTCTTTTCCCTCCTGGCATGAGTCAGTCAGACAGGATGTGGAATGCCGCTGATCGAGTGGAGGATTCCCCTCGGAGTGGGGAGGAAGAGGAGGAGGGGGAGGGGAGGGGTTGGATTCCGAGTCTGGGTTACAGTGGGGAAGGAAGGGGTCACGTTCCTGTTTGTTCGCATTGTGGGATGGCAGCCGCTGTGGAGAGCGAGCGTGGGGGCGGGGTGGGTCGCTCAGGGGTCCTCTGGGGTCGCTCACTCCTATCATCACATTCACAGCTGCCGGGGCCGGGCCGAGTGGGAGGACGGGAGGGTACGAAGGAGAAGAAAAAAAACAAATCTCCCATGATGTACGCTCCTCAGGCACGCTGGACTCGGACGAGGTGGATCCTGTTGAATATTGCTGAGAGAAGCAGCGTGGTGCAGCCAAACTTCCCCGGATAAACAAAAAGGTTAAAATAAAACTCAGCAGTCTGAATGTGACCGTCTCTGCAGACTGATTCCCGAGTTCTCTCATTCTCACACAGTTTCCTCATCAGCGAGATGATTAAAAAGCTGCGGGGATTCAAATTTGTTTAATTTCCGTCTGGGCGATGTAGATATAAAGGAGCAAGAATCAGATCCTCCAGAATAAATGTGGGCGACGTGCGGTGAGTTTTCTGCAACAGAGAAAAGCTTTACGTTTCTTTATGTTCAGTTTTAAACGTACCGTAGGTCTGAGTGGGGTTCGAGCTGATGGACAGCCACTCTACCTGTTAGCCACAGCAGCTACGTACGCCTCAGCATCATTTACTTTATCTGCTTTACCACTTTATTTCTTCAGCTCGTGCACTTTGCTCCACAAGTCTCGGTTCGGGATATTCAAAGCTCTAATGCTCTGAGTGTTTCGCTCGTGTGCTACGCGGCAGTAAGTGCAACGTTTGATTTCCCGTTTACGACGTCCTGGAAGCTTCTTGTCGGTATATAGTTCCATATTTATGAAACGCTGCATGCATTGACAACATCTTCACCTACCGGAGCGATATGACTTTGGAGAAATACCTTCACATTAAATGATTAAACAAATGTGTTGTTTTCTGACACGTCGGTGTAGCTGGTTTGCAAAGAGACCTCTGAGACGAATACCATTTCAACGAGAGAACAATGTTGGAATCCTGCCCGGTGCTCGCTGGTCAGGGTCGGGAAAAGATCGTGTTTCGGCTTAAAACACCTGGTTCTGTCACCAAACAGGAAGCTGCGATCTGTCCCCGAGTTTCATCACAAACATCTGGTTTGGTGCCACAAATATGACTGAAAAATGTCCCAGTGACTCATGAAGAATATCCAAAGCTGCACCTCTTGTCATAATCAGCTCATAAATATGTAATGCAATCGTGATATGATGTGTATAAAATCGACAAATTTGATCGTATCCGTGGTTTTCAGAGACTTCTGAGGCTTTATCCTCAGATGACTTCTGAATACTCAGTCAGAACATCGCTCACATTGATGTTTTTCATCATTCAAGCACTAAAAACAAGCAAAATAACCAATTTGGAATATTAAATGTGAAGAGAAATGTTAAAACAAGCCTGAATTAAACTGTAAGACGACAGGAAGCTGCAATCTGTCCCCGAGTTTCATCACAAACATCTGGTTTTGTTGCCACAAATATGACTGAAAAATGTCCCAGTGACTCATGAAGAATATCCAAAGCTGCCATGCCACCGTCTTCCGCTACACCTCTTGTCATAATCAGCTCATAAATATGTATATGATGTGTATAAAATCGACAAATTTGATCGTATCCGTGGTTTTCAGAGACTTCTGAGGCTTTATCCTCAGGTGACTTCTGAATACTCCGTCAGAACATCGCTCACATTGATGTTTTTCATCATTCAAGCACTAAAAACAAGCAAAATAACCAATTTGGAATATTAAATGTAAAGATAAATGTTAAAACAAGCCTGAATTAAACTGTAAGACGACAGGAAGCTGCAATCTGTCCCCGAGTTTCATCACAAACATCTGGTTCTGTTGCCACAAATATGACTGAAAAATGTCCCAGTGACTCATGAAGAATATCCAAAGCTGCACCTCTTGTCATAATCAGCTCATAAATATGTATATGATGTGTATAAAATCGACAAATTTGATCGTATCCGTGGTTTTCAGAGACTTCTGAGGCTTTATCCTCCATCAGAACATCCCTCACATTGATGTTTTTCATCATTCAAGCACTAAAAACAAGCAAAATAACCAATTTGGAATATTAAATGTGAAGAGAAAGCCTAGATTAAACTGTAAGACAACAGTTAGTATCGACATGTTTTCCTGTTCTGGCTGCAGAGAGCTTTAACTGTCTTTCCACTCCTCCTCCTCCTCTGCTGCCATATCCTCAGCTGCACCGTCTAACGTTTGCCTCCACTACCTGTTTTTCCTATCAGCTCATCTGCGTCCTCTGCATTTCCCATTTACGGGGGATACGGCGGCTTCCTTCCTCTCACCAACAACAGGATGTGTGCTACTTGGACCGTACGTGCGAGTTTTTGTAACCTACAAATCATTTTTAGCTCGCCGGAGGAGTCGCCGATGACTCCGCTTCCACTTTGCGCCATCGGCCAGCTGCCGGCTGATTAGCACAAACACAACTCCGGCGTTTCAAAAAGTCTCGCTGCGACTTTGACGCTCAGATTAACGTGCTGTAATTATAGATTTTTTTCTTACGAATAAGGTGTTGGAGACATTAACAGCTTAATCCCTGTGAGTGATGAAGCGGTATAACACAAACCATTATGGACAAATCGTTATTTTGTGCATTACCAGAATTAACAGACCCTGCACACATCTCATTCATATCGTTCAGTCGTGAACTCCCGAGGTGCCGTTTAGTCATTTCAAACCTGCTCTCATCTCCCTTTTTTTTTCTGCTTTGTTAGCTCGAGATTCTGATGATTCGACTCATTAATTCAAGGCGCTCTCTATAAGTGCAGGGCCGATAATGGAGATGAGGAACCAAATTGAGCCTGTCTTTGAAAAACCGGCCCCGCTGTGGAAGTGATGGCCACTCGGCTTCGTCGCCGCACGACGTGCACTTAACCGGCGCCGCTGCGAACGTCCGCTGTTTAATATTATGTCGGAAAACGAGTAAAAGGGACGACAGAGGGGCGTTTAAATCGTACCAGGCTGCAGAGAAACGTCCTAAATGTGCAACAGATTGCAAACATGTTGAGTTTGCAAGCTGTCGATCGCCGTGAAGGAGACGAAACATCTGAAGAGTTTGTTTTAAACGTCTACGGAAAGCGTTAACCCTCCGTAATAATTGCTGATAAGTCGTTGTTTTCATTTTGCGCCATCAATCACATTCCGAGGCGTAAAACGCATCGACCGATATCTCACATATATCTCACTTTGGGGGCGAAGCTGCTTTCTTATTCCGCCGAGGATCAGCGTTCAATTTATCTCCCTCTCTCTCTCTCACCGCGATCCAACGGAGGTGATAAATCTCGGGAGCGAAAAGCGAAAGCTAAGAACGACTGACCTCAGCGCGCACGCTGATGATAGCGGCCGCGCTCCCCCCTAAACTGAAATCAATACTTTTATCTTTTGCAGTTTTTACATCTCTCACATTTGGCTGATGCAATCGCGCGAATGAATGGTTAGCTGTCGTGTTCGAAGATTGTCGAGTCGTTCAGGTTCGCTTCGTTTCAGTAGAGAAGAAAAACACCACAACGCTCGCTCTGAGGCCTCGGCCTTCACGGAGTTCAGACTCGTGACCCTCCGGCTCTTCTCTCTAACCCTTCGGTCACCCCGCTCGCTCTGTCACATCTTCACCAGCGGGATGTTTTTCCCCTCCGTGGTCCAAACCAGAGAAATTCCGCCGATTGACACACTTCACGGTCTATCGGTCAAGGTAAAGTGGAGGCTTGTGTTTCCACGGAGCAGCCGGTCATGAGACGAGGATGACTCACAGTCAGCTGTGACTGCAGCGTAGTGAGCATGAATCACTCCAGCCACCATTGATTATCTCAGGAAATGGCTCTTTTATTACAGGTGCGGTGTGGAGAGCTGAATGAGTGCATCCATGCAGCCAGCGGTGGATGCTTTTACAGCGAATGCATGTAATTTTGCATACACAGTAAACCTATACTACAGCACGACAGGGTGAGCAGCCACTTTGCAAATCTCTGCAAGCGATGGACATTTGAAGTTTTTCCACATGTCATATGAAGTGAGACGGTTCAGATTACATTTATATGGCTGCCATGTGCAAGACCGTCAGATATTTTTAATACTTTTTTCATTTGACGTCAACAAACCCGACAATTTAAAGCAAAATATGATTTCTTTTCAAACCCTAACCAGACCCGGCCCAGTCGCTCAGATATGTTAGCAGCTGGGTCATTCCATGAAATCGGTGCCTTTTGTGTCCCCAAGAAATTATCAGTCATAAAATTACAGTAACAACAAACAAAGATGTAATTTGAAAATATAACATTACCATGTCTTCTCTCCTCAATAAAACATCAAATTAAAATCAATTAAATATTATTTTAAATAATAAAAATGATTTTTAAGCTGATGAGGGTGAGGTTTTTGGCCTGTCCCTCACTGTTGTTGTTGTACGTCAGCAGGACTTTTAATTTGTAAAATGTTGGCAAAATGTTAAAATGTTCACATTTACATATTGTTTTAAGTATGATCTTATTGTGAAACAGTGTTTTTGGTAAAAATATATATTAATTGTAATAAATATTTACCAATTTATCGGTGTCCCCTAATTTTATGTCAACCCTGTTACCCTAACCAAAAAACCCTATCAAAATAACGGTACATTCTAGATTTGACATGATTTACAGGAGGTTGCATCATCTCTGAACCAGGATGCTAACAGCTCAGTGACAAGTAAGTTTTGCTCATCTCTGATGTGCTATTTTTGATGTTTTTTCAAGGTTGAACCAGGGGGACAAGCATACAACGTCAACCCTGTTACCATTTTTTAACATATAAATCCAAACAATTATTTATTTATCATAATATAATCAATATGTACATGTAATTTCCTTTCAAAGTACATAGCATGTGCTTTAGCTAACATTTGTTTTAGCTAGCAATGGGCAAATTAGCTTGAAATGGTCAACCCTGTTACTGTCAAACCTGTTACCTTTCCAGTAACAGGACTTGACTAAAACAGTTATAAAATATGAAATTCCACAGCTGAGATGGCACAATATAATTTCTTGTCATTTTAAACTGTCTTTAATTCCTGGCTACTGAAAAAATAGCAATTAAATATAATTTAAATTTTAACTTTTCAAAGTTGAAAAGGCACCGATTTCATGGAATGACCCAGCTAATGTTTCTGCAAACCACAGATACGTCAGAGGTTGACATTTGTTCCGAACGTGGCATATCACGTCACATTACGCTTATTAATACGCTTGTTAGCTTGACTTTCATGCTGGGAGATGGAGGAGATGGTGCCGGGGGTTTATCACAAGCCACACGGCTGCAGGGATGTGAAGCAGCAACAAACAGAGATGTTGTCTCGAGCCAGCAGCTCCTCGCTTTCACCCTCTTTTATTCCCTCCACTAACTTCCGTAACTCTCCTGTCGTTTCAAATCCAGCTCCTTCCTGCCCTGCGGTATAACTCCTTCCCACTGCTCCCATCGCCGGACGTTCCCAGCCCACCTGCGCACCTGTTTCCAGTTTCCCTCGTAAAGCCTCGCAGTATTCTGTGTATACCAGCCCATTTCCTTGTTTGCTTACTCCCTGGCTTTGCAGACTTTGCCTGCTTGACCCTTCTGGATACGATTCCCCCGCTTCATCTCCGTGTCTCGTTCTGACTGCAGTAAAGGTGAAGTACAGTGCAATCGACTACATGCTTTGTAGTTCACCCACCTGAAGTGCACTCACTGCACTCACGGGATGGTCGGCATAGTCCAATTTACACCTAGAAGTGCACCTGTCAGACCGGCCTGCCTTCATTGCGACTTTGTCAAATACTGACGTTTCGTCACGCCTCTTGGCATCTCGTGAAGACCCACAAGGCACCTCTTCAGCAGAAGGTGAGACGCTCGGAGCAACTGCAAGAAGTCCCAACAGAGGTGGAGGTCGGTGGAGAGTGGTTGGCCGATCTAAACCCAACCAAAGGATGTAGTCCGAAACCTCTCCAAGTAGTTTTTGTGCCTTGACCTCACCAACCGAGCTGCTTCCTGTTTGGCTTGAGGCTAAACCCTGCCTCCTTCAAAATAACACTCACATCAAACCACCCGTATGTGCAGACATTTCTCAGATGATATATATTCCAGCCCCCGAGTGTCAGGTACCATCCGACGTGTTCGTCGTGCAGCTTCGCCTTGATGAACTGCACCGACTTGGAACAATGTGTCGTGTTGCAGCAGTATGATGAGCCAACCGCGGTTCAACCTGAACTGGAATGAAGGAACTTTTATCGAATTTAATTTAAATTGGTCAGTGACGACTAAATGCTTCAACTTTGGTGTGTTTCAGCCACAAGTACAAGCTGATAAATGTTTGCCAGATCCCAGTAGAGCATCTCACACAAACACTTCTTTACGCTGCCATTTTTCACAAGTTTAAATAAAAAAGATCCAAGAGTTTCTCAGTGCCAACAAAAGGTTTGTTTCGCTCAAATTTCTGAGCAGAAATTTGTCTGGGTGAGCTGAGAGAACCAACCGTCCACCTGACAGGTGTGACGTGTCAAGTCGTGATTCAGCGACGGTGATTGTTGCACAGGTGAGCCAGAATAAAAAGGCCACTCTGACATGTGCAGTTTTATTTACACAATGCAACGGATGGCGCAGGTGTGTGAACAGTGTGGCGTCCTGTGTGCATCGTCCTTTAACGAAATGCACATTTCACCACCAAAGGCCGACGACAAGACGACAGATTTATGCCCAGAATTTGAGAGAAATAAGCCTTTTGTGTGAGCTCTGATCTTTTATTTCACTTGGTGTATTTGCACGTACACATCCTTGACTTTTGCATTATGTCACTCCTCCTCCTCCTCCTCCTCCAGCAGCTCACAGGACCTTGATTGGATTAACACTCAAGGCCAGTCAATTACATCAGCTTCACCATTAAATGTATGGGACTGTGGGCTTTGTGCCAGAAAATACTCGGTATCAAGTAAATTATGGAACTAATCTGCATTATCATGTGAGTCCATCTGGATTAAACTGGTGTTATCTTCTCTGTTCAGTGATTTTTTGTTGTTGTTAATGTTATTAATCATCAGATCTTAGTCATGTCTGTTCAGTGACCATGTTCAGGACCCCCACCGGGACGTCGCTGCTGCCAGAGGGCACATGTGGCTCGCTCTTTTGTTTAAAAGTAGCTACTGGCTGCTCAGAAAGTCGTAAGAGGCTGCCAGATGACATCACACAGCGATTAGCACATCAATACATTCGCTACACCACTTCTGTTTTTTCCCAAGCTTGTAAAAGCGCCGCCTCGGACAAAAAAGTCATTCAGATCGGCACCAGTGTGTCTTCGGACGCTCCACACATTTCCACCATGTTTTTTTCTCCTGAGAGAGCGTTTGTGGCTCTCTCTCACTTGTCGCTTTTAAGAAAGTGATGTCACCGGCGACACGTTCACACGCGCCGCTGTTACGTCACTTAAAAGCTTTTTCCATACATGCAGTGCACTCAACCTCCCTCCCTCCCTCCCTCCCTCGTCCATTTATCTGTCTCTCCACAGCTCTCATTTCCTCTCTCGCTCCGGTGGATCGCTCGCTTTAGTGCTCCCCCGGGACGCTCGAAAACCCCAGAATGCAACGTTCCCGGCGAGCGGTTAACGTACTGCAGGCAGGTCAGCCCGACCTGGCCTCCCATCTCCGAACGGATGACGTGCTCCTCAGATGAGATGAAGCGGAGTCGTGACTCACCTAATGTACAGCTGATGGACGTGGGAAACACGCCGGCGCTGACCTTTTCTCTGTGTACATGTCGGACCAGGGGGATTCTGGGTAACCGCTATAGGCTCTCAGGACTGTGCTTCTATACGTGACCTGGCTGATTCAATTGATCAATAAAAATTAAAATGGACTGTGCTGTGTGTCATGGTGCGCTGAGCAAACTGAACTTTGTACGTTTCTTCTGAACACATTTACAAATTAAATTATTATTATTTCTTTCATCGTGGTCCCCGACTGTCTCTGCTATCGAGTCCGGATGATTAACTCTTAATAGATTTGCCCAGACGATTGTAATCTTGTAATCACGGATTAGTTACTTCCTCCTTTTTTTTCCGTCTCCCAGACTTACAGCGCCGCGTCACGATGAGCAGCAGTCCTTCCAAGAATAACAGCAAAAATGATTTACGGCGTAACTCTGGAGGGACGAGCTGTTCGTTACGAGGCTACTTTTGTTTCCTTCCAGCAGCAGCTCCGTGATAACAATGGGAACGTTTGCCTCGTCTGTCTGACGGGACTGTCGCCATGTGATGTCGTAACGGCCGAAGTAATTGATATCTTATGAGTCTGTGCTGGAGAGCGACAGTAATGGAGAGCAGGAACACATTATTTATCTTCTGCTTTCTTTATTCTGTCACAATCAACAATGCAACGGGAGGAAATGTGATAATATGTGAGTCCCTCTGAATCATGTTATGTATTTATTTTTTCCATTTTGTACTTTGTTTTGAAGAAAATAGCATTTTTATGACTGGCAACAATAGTCACACAGCTTGTCACTCGGTCAAATGTCACCTAATAATAATAATAATAATATAGAAATAATAACAATGATATAATAATAACAAAATATTAATATAGTCATAATAAATAATAACAAAAAGGTGGAGGGGTAAAACAAAAGAAAATACGTAAAACTGTACATGGATATTATCATTCCAGGAAGGTAGCTAATGATCGTGGTCCAAACCTTGGTTCCCCCTGTATAAAATTCAAAACAACAAACAATTTGAACAAAAAAATATTCATCCTAGGTAAAATTTTTGAGGGTAGGGTTACTCTAGAGACTTGAATGATTAAATAATTATAATATGTTTGCGGGGAAAATCATAAGAAATGTATGAAAATGACCTCTTTCCAGGAGGATTTGCAACCGCCATGTCTTCAGCCGGAAGGAGCAGGAAGCAGATGATGTCATGCGATAGGAAGCACTTGGAAACGATTTTTTATAAATCAAAACCTTTGTCTAAGTTGTCTACTAGCATATAAGTGGAAAAAGTTGCACGAGTACCTTTGAGATTTTTTATTGTGAGTCGAAAATGACAGTGATACACTTTGGCAACAATTGTTGCCAGTGGGGCAAAACGGGTTAAGTCTGTTTTGAAAAACTGAATCATATTTGAGGGGTAAACAATTAAAGGGATATTCCGGTGTAAGTTTAATCCATGGTCTAACACACCGTGACACCGAGTAAGACTCCCCCTCGAGAGGTCAAGTTAGCTGAC